>JAQJVL010001061.1:0-15000 GCA_035578905.1 Stictocephala bisonia
GTGTTGATTTGATTCTAAATGCAATAAGGTATTATGGGGCTTTGAGCAAATTTTACATTTTGAACCTTTGCAAGCTGAAATAACATGACCAGCTGACAGACAATTGAAACATCTGTGAAGTTGTTTCACCTTTTGGATTCTGTCATTTGTGTTGAGTTTCAAAAACTCATTGCAACTGAATAACTCATGAGAGTTTTGACACATAGGACATGAGACACACTTAACCCGATTTACTTCAGTTGTGTGTAGACCTAGACCTGGTTTCATTGCTGAATTGCTTTGATTAGTCTTGAAGTTAAAACTAGATTTTACTTTATTGACACTGCTAGCATCTAGTGCATGTATGTATTGTTTTAAAAATGTTTCAAACTCTGAGAAAGAAGGGGGTTCAACTGACGTGCTACTTAACTCCCATTTAGTTCTCAAGTCTTGATCAAGTTTGGAAGCTAACATGTAAACTAACAAAATATCCCACTCTTCAGTTTTGTAACCAAGGCTATTTAGAGCTCGAATGTTCACATTTGCTGTATCTAGTAACTGTTTAATGTTTGCTAGTGATGAAGCATTTGGTAATGAAAATAATGCATTTAAATGAGCATTGACTATAAGTTTTTTGTTTGAGTATCTTTCTTTTAAAATATCTAAAGCTACATTGTAGTTAGGTTGTGTCAAGGGCAAGGATGAGATGAGACTGAGTGGTTCTCCCTTTAAACTAGATTTCAGATAGTAAAATTTCTGAATTTCTGCCAAATCATTGTTTTTGTCGATAGTTGAGTTGAAAAGATCAAAAAAAGATGTCCAATTTTCAATTTTACCCTCAAAGGTTGGTAAATTAATTTTGGGCAGTACTACTGTGTCATTTTTCCTACTGAAGCTAAATTCTTTGACTGATTGGTTTGATGGGGTTGAATTCAATTTATTTGAGTTGTTTAAAATGGTGTCGAATTCAGATTTTAGTGAATAGTAATTATCTTCAAACTCAATAAAATTTGTATCTGTATCATCTGAAGCTATGGTATCAATGCTGGATTGTACTTCACAAAATTCCAAGTAGAGTTGTTCGAGTTTTGAGTCTCTTACCTTAATGTCTGAAATTGCTCCATTTTCTACATCAAAATTACTTACAAAATTAACCATCTGTGTAATGGAAGCTTTTAGTCTGCCTCTTTTTGCTATTAGAATTTTCAAATCTTCCATTGTTTATGTTTGGAAATGTGCTGAAATAAATAACTATGAAGTATTGTTTTTATGATTAAAAACAAAACAAAACAAAAAATGATTGCCTTTTTGACTGAAACAAAATAATATCCTTTGCTCTAAGGACCAAATGGAAATGAATAAAACTAAAACACTGAAAATAATGCACGATGTTGTTTGAACAAAATAATGGACTGTAATGAATTGAAATTATTCTAACAATACAGAGAAAAAACATATTGAAATGTACAAACAGCTGATAACTTGATATTTTTGACATTACATTAAAAATTGATATTATTACTATATACAGATGGTATGAGACATTAAGTGATAATATGAGACAATACGATGATTTGAGGGATTCAGATAGGGAAATAAAATCCAACAAAATCGTACCGTTGATATAGAGGCATATGGAAACTAGATGTAGATGGCAGTATGTGTATTGGAAGTGGAATTATATGAGATTGATTATAAATACCTAGTCAGATTCTAACAATCGGAGTTATAGGCAATAGTTGAAAAAGTTTCGTGTGTGTATATGAATTATTTTTAGTGTCTTTAGTAAAAGATTGCATAAAATTGGTAATTTTATAACATTTTAGTATGTAAAGGTAATTTTATGAATATATGAATATAATTATTTATTTTTCCGCCCATTTTAAAACGTTTTTGGCACCAACCAGAATTTTCTAATCAATTATTTGCATGTACGTATTGCATGTAATGTATTGCATGTATCTAATCAATAGCACTCTACGTTTATGGGTGGGTCCGTAGGTCAATACCAATCTACGTGTATGGATGGGTCGGTAGGTCAATAGCACTACGTGTATGGGTGGGTCGGTAGGTCAATACCATTGTACATTTATGGGTGGGTCGGTAGGTTAATACCACTGTACGTGTATGGGTGGTCGGTACGTCAGCACGTGTACCCACCCGCCTACCCATACACGTACAGTGGTACTGACCCACCCACCCACCCATAATAAGTATTGAAATTCTCTGCAGTGGTGAAGACCCACCCGCCCACCCATACACGTGCGGTGGTAGAGACCCACCCACCCACCCATACACGTGCAATGGTGAATGGGTGGGTTACTACCACTGTACGTATATGGGTGGATGGGTGGGTTACTACCACTGTACGTGTATGGGTGGGTTACCACCACTGTACGTGTATGTGCGGGCGTGTGGGTCAGTACCACTGTACGTGTAGGGGTGGGCGGGTAGGTCAGTCCCACCCGCCCACCCATACACGTACAGAGAAATTGACCCATACACGTACAGTGGTATTCGTTCAAATATACTTTAAAACCAGAGTTTTAAACTACCTACTTGACACTGCAGATTTCCAACTCAATACCTATTCAGTGCACCAATGGATAAGACCTCTACTTTATAACGGCACCAACACTGCCCGCCCATACACGTACAGTGATACTGGCCCACCCGTCCACTCAAACACGTACAGTGATACTGACCCACCCGCCCGCCCATAAACGTACAGTGATATTGACCCAACCGCCCACTCAAACACGTACAGTGATACTGACCCACCCACCCACTCAAACACGTACAGTGATATTGACCGGTGGGTGGACACTGTGGCCCACCCATAAACGTACAGTGATATTGACCTACCCACCCGCCCATACACGTACAGAGATACTGACCCACCCGCCCGCCCATACACGTATAGTGATACTTATGCTTAAGTGCTTTTTCCAGTTGAGAACTGGCATTCAACGGATTAAATATGTAATTTTTTCCTAATTATTTAGGATTTTGGTTATCCAATTTTAATTAACGATTTTACGTAATATACAGCGCGTTCAAAAAATGTGGGGCAAAACTTCAGAAAATGATGAAATAGGCAAACATAAACAAAGACATTTCTACAAAGAAGTGCCTTAACTCGCTTAGTTTGGCGTCTGTCTGTCTGTGTGTTTTTAAAAACATACCTTATCTCACAAACGGTATTATATATAGTTTTAAAACTTGACAAGAATATTTAACTTTACACCACCTAATATAGTCTAAAAAAATTAAATAATATTGTTAACTGTTTCAAAATGGCGGCAGTTTAAATTTTGTAATGCTAAATTTAATAAAAAACAAAGCAAAATTAAAAAAAAAAATTCTAGATATCTAATATTTAGCTTAAAACAAGATGAATCTTTTGAAACCTCATTTGTTACAATCGGACAGTAAATAACTGATAAAATGTTATTTTTAAGAATGTGTGCAAAATTTTTTTTGCAATTTTCGTATACTTGTGTCTATTGGCTGAAACAAAACCACCAGTAACATTTTGCACACATTTAGAAAAATAACGTTTTCTCAGTTATTTACTGTTCGATTATAACAAATGAGGAATCAAAAGATTTGCCTTGCTTTAAGCTAAATATTAGGTTTAGTGACAATATTTTGGTTTTGCTTTGCTTTTCTAGAAATTTGGCATAAACATTTTTAAATGGCCGCCATTGTGAAACGGGTGAAAATATTATTTTATTTTTTTAGACTATATTATTGGGTGTAAAGTTAAATATACATGTCAAGTTTCAAAGCTATATCTAATGTCGTTTGGGAGATAAGTTTTTTTTATACACAGACAGAAGCCAAACTAAACGAATTAAGACGCATCTTTATAGAAACTTTTTAGTTTATTTTTACCTATTTAATCATTTCCCAAGTTTTGCCCCACATTTTTTGAACGCGCTGTATATGTCAGTATGTCACTAACAGGTGTACTGGTTTTTCATTTTCGGACTCTTAACCTAATTTGGAGCAAACTATGAAGTTAAAGAATTTGTCGAATTCCGCTCTGTTTAGTGTCTGTCTGGCGTAGTATTCTTTCCTGAAAAAACAAATAACTCAAGAACTGTTTGATGATGATTTAACCAATTTTTAAAACTACATCAATTTATCTGCAGTATTAATTTTTTCTTTGCTAAAAGAGATCAGATAACAACGGTGGTTTCATACATCTCTGTTAACATTCACTCATCTACCTCATCCCAATCATTCGAAAATCATATTCGCCCATATCTTGACGTTCGACGTCTTAAGAATAAATAAATAAATACATTTGTAACCACGTCTCCATTCTTTCACTGGACATGGACTCACCCAAGCTAATTTACTTTTAGTCGTGTGTTGGTTATAGGTTTGACCTTCATTAACATCTCTGAATGCACTTTTATTCTCGTAACCTAACCTAACCTAACCTAACCTAACCTAACCTAACCTAAACTAACCTAACCCTGATATTCGGAGTATTTTATTTACATCAAACTCTGAACGGCTTCAAAATCGATCACTTCTTTTACCTCCATCCATCGAATAGGTCCCAATTAATTGGCAGGTATTTAACAAAGATATTTATTTTGTGTCCTGCTTGGACATTGAAAACACTCCGACATCACTTGAATTGGACAGTATTGTGCAGTAATATTGTTGTAAATATTGTTGATTATATGTTAGATCATCAGCCGTCAGTGACATGTAAACAAACTGACTGATGCATTTAATTACTGACAAATCCCGTCAATGTCCAAACTCCCATCAATCACAGTGTATTTGCCACACCGTGTGAAATGTGACTGTACGTTTCTCAGTGATTTAAAACCCAACAAATTACTTCCATTTCTGAAACAATAAATATAATGGAACCGTTAAAGTCACATTTTATGAAATTGCGAGACCTATATAAAATGTAGCCAAATAAATACATTTACAGGAATAAGATCACTTAATAGCAATAAAACGAATTATATTGTATTTTAAAATTCTTTGGTAGCTTAATTGGTTTAACCCCAGCATCATAAGCTGAAGGTTCTCAGTTCGATCCCAATCAGAGTCGTAACAAATTTTGAAAGGGACCAGCTTTACTTCAAATTTGTCATAAGCACAATTTTACTGTGATTACTACCCATATTGAGTTTACATTCAAATGTAAATGCGTTATAAATATTAGTATAGAGACCCAAATATTAGGTGATATAAGTATCACCCAAATATCTCATGTGAGATCTGGGATAAAACATCAATGGCCTTAAATCATTATAGATCTATAATGTGTGATTATCCGAATCTAAACAGTTCGAGTATATTTTCCAATAGCCAGAAAAGAAATAAAATGGCTCCATGAAAACTGAACTAAAGGTATAGCAGATATGTTGTAAAGACCTAAATAGTGTAACAGTCTTCTCACACGTCCATTATTCATTAGCAAGACTCCGATCGTCAAGATATAGGCGAATGTGAAGAGTGAATGAGTGTGATGAGTATAGATAGACTAGTGTAGTCATTGTTACTAAGATCGACTGTTCCTCAGAAAGTCTGTTATTGATAGCCTAACAGCCAGGGCAATGAAGGGACAAACAGCTTTATGTGGAATCCGAACCACATAGTATCGGTTTGACTTTCAGCTAACTGATAAGCCTGAAACGCAGTTCTTTTCCCTAAACAACATATGAGCCTTGACTACTATCTAACATGGACTCCCCAGACTTCTAGTAGTATCTACGTCGATGGAAACCACTGAGCGTAAGCCATTGCTGTATTAAGAAGATCGAGCGTCAAACCTATCGCCTATAATCTCCTAAACATTTTGTCCCTTGGTAACAGCCACTACGCCACCAGTATATAATATTTGTTATGTATTGATATAATAAATATTAAGTTACAAAAAATCAAACAGACGGAAAATAGAATTTTAGATACGGCTCGTGTGTTGAGTGTAAAGATAAACGAAATGTACTCTATTAAAGATTTGTATTTGTGAAAAAAATATTTTATTACATTTATTTAAGGCCTTACTAAGCAGTCAATAATACGATTATATTATTACTGACACAAGGAACTATTTTTGATTATAGCCTATATTTTAATATTCGTGTTTATTACTCATTAGTTTGTTGCGCTTTGTATTTATCATCAAATAAATGTCCTAAAAAATACGTTCATAACATGTATATCCATAATATATAAACCCTTCAATTCCCTTGAGAAGGTAACTTTACGTATAGCCAGCTCACTCACGTTACTCAGTGTTCATGGAAACATTTAGTACATTTAGCCCTATGTAGGCTGATACATAGGGAAACATTTATGTATCAGCCTATTCCATGTACTAATAATATCATAAAGATTACTAAAACATTTATTAGATTTAGAATACAATTGTAAAAACTTCGTACCATTATTTTACAAACGTGTTGTATAGAAGTGAATTATACATCACTTTTGTAAACTCAGTTAGAATTGCGTGATGTTAGGGTGACGTAAGAGGGTGACAAATCTAATCTCTAGTAAAATCAGATTTTGTTTAGTAAATTATGATCTCTCTGCATGTATTAAGAATTAGAGAAGACATTTCATGACATTTCCTCCATCATAACATTTCGTTATGTCCCGAATTAATTCAACTAAAAACATATTAGCATTTTATTATGTGCCATTTTATTTGTTGTCAGTTAGTTTTATATTCATTTGTTCTACATCAATAATATTGTATTGTGATTCGTTTCCAACATTCTTAATAGTTTGATTTAAACCTTTAAAAACATATTAAAATAATTTAACGTTAAAAGCTGTTATTACAGATTTATTTATTTCTTTGCAACTAACTTTACTTCTTACTAAATAAGTAACTGATTGAAGTAAATCAACTTAAAACCAACAGCAGAAAAATGGATTTTCGTTATTTTGTAGTAAACTTTTTTTAATGCCCTTAGATGTATACCACATTAATATTTACACATGTAAATAAGTAAACACTATTATGATTAATGATACTATTAACACTCCAGTGTAAAAAAATAACGTAAATTAATCTACCATTTAATTAAAGTAACAAATAAACATACATAGTTGTAAACAGATTGGCAATTTTCAAATATTTTTACCTACTAAAATAAAAGTCCTGGTGTATCAAAGTGAGCTAGTTCATTTGTCGTATTCTGTCATTACTGCTGGTTGCTTCGTCTTTCAGCACTGGATGCCAGGTGTTTTAGCAATAACTGCTAGTTATTAAATAAATAGTATTTATTTTGCTCTGTTTTTTTATTTATTTTGTTTTTTTATTGATACAAGTTATACTCTGTACTATTTAATTTATGTTACATGGCTTCATAATCATATAACCAAATTATATAAACAAGTAACCGATTCCTTATCCCATTTTATTCTAACATCAATAAACTGATTACTAAACGATTGAATTAAATATATTATGAAAATTATACATTATTTCATTTTTAGTCAATGGAATAGTACTTCATGGCCATTATTTTATTTATGATGTTTAGTTCTCTTTATAATTTTTAAGGACACCATGCTTATTTTAAAAATTATCTTAAAACAGTATTACTATGACGTAGAATTTCTGTGATTTTGATCTAGTAACAGTTTAAACTTGCCTTTATTAATGACCGTCAAACAATAAACGTGTGTAACTATTATTTTTGCTGTTAAATTATATTTTATTCAATTTATGTTAAAATAATATTTTAGAATATCACACACACACACACACACACACACACACACACACACACACACACACACACACACACACACACACACACACACACACACACACACACACACACACACACACACACACACACACACACACACACACACACACACACACACACACACACACACACACACACACACACACACACACACACACACACACACACACACACACACACACACACACACACACACACACACACACACACACACACACACACACACACACACACACACACACACACACACACACACACACACACACACACACACACACACACATATATATATATATATAGAATATAATAAAAAATAACGAGACATTTCAAAAACATATTGTTTGTAGTTGGTAGAACACTGGAGAAAATATTACGTTAAAAATGTACGCATTTATTTCTCGTTAAAAGTTGTACGTGACTTGAACTAAATTGTTTTTTACAATAAGTCTCAAATACGTGCCGCCGTACCTTTCTAAAGTAAATTCAATAAAACAAGCTTATTGAAAACCGGTATATCAATAAAATACCTGTACGTATTGTAAAAGGGTTATGTGCATTCTGCTCACGTCCAAGCTTTCATGTGGAGGGCAAAAGGGATCGGCATGAATCCAGAATAGTCTTATTCAATGAAGTTATCAATAATACATCCAAAACAAATTACTAACTTAACCAAATTCACTAACTTAACCAACTTGTATTGTAGTGTCAAGAAGTTTATATAATTATAAATTACTATTCAATTTATTTATCAAAAATACAGATAATAAAAATAATGGCCTAATGGTATGTGTACATTAAAACAATTAATTACAACATAGACATGTCAAATTAACTTGTTGCAGGCTGATGAATTATAAACAAATTACTAAACAAAGACATTATCTTCGAAAACTTTACAGAGTACACGTACATAAATATATAACTACATACATTTTTTCATTTACACATACTCAGGTATAGATACAAATACTGAAATCTAGAATATAAAAAATACAAAAATTAATTTTAATGCCACATATAATCAATTTAATCCCACATGCAATACACAACATTTATGAACAAAATTAGAAAAAATTCAAAGTGCCTGATTGGAGGATACATCATTTTTATTTAAATGAAGAGAGCAGTACAATTATTTATTTAAAATTATATTATTAAAACGATGATTGTGTATTTTCAAACAATATACATTAGTTTTTTTTTTTTTATAATATCCGTCAAATTTTCTTGTTCTAAAAAGTCTTATTTCTTTAATAATCTTCATTTTATTTTAATGAGGTACTCTTTTGATAAATAACACAATACTTAACTGCACACAAGGTTCTTATAATGATAAATATTTCATGAAATCAATATACTTAAAAAGAAGTAACAGTAACTCACATAAACCTTTTATATGTTGAAAGTTTTGTGCTGTACCTCTTTTCCATTACATTTAAAACAAAGGGATATTTGAAAATAACAAAAAATAGTAGTATAAGTTCTGAAACATTTGACAAATAACACTTTATCAGAGTAATTAGAGGCTCATTGATTGTGTATTTAAGATCAAATTACAAATTCATTATTATTATTTATAATCTTTAGAAAGACTCCGATCGTCGATTAGCGAATGAGTATGATGAGTGTAGATTAACAAGTGTAGTAATTGTTATGTACTAATAAGGTCGACCGTTCCTCAGAAAGAGCTATTTATCAATAGCCTAATAATCAGGGCAGGCAAAAGACCTAAAGCTTTACGTGGAATCCGAGCCACGTAGTGTTAGTCTGATTTTTAGCTAATTGACAAGCCTGCTACTCTGTTCTCTTCTTTACAAAACACCTGGCCTTGACTATCATCCAATAAGGACACACCATACTTCTATCTGAACCATACTCCTTCCCAATGGTCGATTGGCAACCATTGAGTGGATGCTGTAACATTATTAGGAGGACTGAGCATAGATACTTTCACCTACACTCTCCACAACACTTTGTCCTTAAGTAGCTGAAACTTATTTTTATTTATTAGAGTATTTTCATAAATAAAGCAATGATTTGTTTATGAACATAATTTAAAGCAGTACATGAATTTCATAAATATGGGATACAAATTATTAAAATATTGTATAAATTACTCTACATATGTATGTAATTCAAATGGTTACTTGGCTGTGATTGATCTAAAGTAACTACTTAATGGGGTATTCAAGGTTAGTTACTACAACATAACAGTTTGGGGAATACAGCCATTGATTGATATGAGACACCTAAACACAATGGTTGTTTAATAGAAGCTACCAGCAAGTTGTTAGGGAGTTCTTGATCAAAGCCACAACAGATTGTCCTGGTGAGCTCCCTCATAAAATATTAAAGGAACGGATATACCAAACCAAATACATTGTGTTAGTGGAAGGAACTAATAAAATGAATTTTCAAATATCCACTCGCAATTAAATTGAATCAAATAAATAGATCTTTCACCTACATAAAAAATATTAATCATCCCAGATACTAAATTTCTTGGAATTTTTAAAAGTTAAAGTTAACGATCGTCTTATTTTACCAGGTGAAGTTGGGGCTAAGAAGCCCTCTCTAACACTTAACCTGGGGACCAACGGCTTAGGGTGATTTCCGAACCACCACCAGTGACCGGGCAGGCGGGCTGTTTGCAAGGACGCGATCGCTCAGATGGTCACGCTTCCAAGAGACAGCCACGCTCGATGTTGCTTGAATCCGCTATCTTGTGATAACGCCAGAACCTTCCGGTAAGGGCCACTGGCATTTATTTTGACGAACCCTTATCATGGACAACCCATATTAATCAGTTGTTAAAGAAATTAAGCTCTGCTGCATATGCTATAAACCTCGTAAAAGACACGAGCAGTTTGGAAGTTTTGCTTGATGTCTACAGGGGATACCATGAGAGTTCTCTTAAATGGCATGGGATTGCTTTTTGGAGGTATTAACATTATTGGTTAAAGTCTTTAAGGGTCAGTAAACCATCATAGTACCATTGAACGTGTATGAGTGGGTGGGTGGGTCAATACCACCGTAAAAAAATTATACGTTCAACATAATGTATACGTTGAGAAATGTATTCTGCAATGTTGAGTCAGGCAGACCGTTCTGCTCATCTAAGATTCAATTCGACAATAGCATTAGTTTAGAAAAATTAAACCTACAAATTATAGTCCCTCCACTGTACTTAAGCATATAATAAATTATTATCACTAGCTCAACTCGGCACACGCATTAGAAAATCTGAGCATGTAAAGTCATTTCCATACATACTTATAGCCTGAACAAACGTTATTTTATAATAAAATTGTTATTATTTTAATGCAATTTAAATATACAAAACATTCAATTAATTATAGTTTTATTTCAGAGTTTTTTTTATTAATATTATGATTTTTTTAATCGAGAATCTTCCAAGCATGATTAATTCCTCTACCATGCTATTGGAACGCATATTTTACAGCATTCATCCCTCACACTTCTGATCGGAACATTGTTTGAAAATATTTCCGTATATCTGATACCTCTAGCGTGCTGCACGCAGGACGGAATACCCTATCAACAGCAGCCTGCAATAAAGTCCTTACGTTAAAGGGTTCGATAGTAATTTATTGACATGGAAGTAACAAGCAAGTTTCAATGTAGAGCCGAAGTATGTTTATTACCTATATATACCAGCTTGTTGCATAATGGCCAACCACTGTTATATGCCATTTTAATGTTTGCTTTAGTCCAATCGTACTTAATTTGCCTATAATTTCTGTTGCCACACTATAATTGAACACTTATTTTGAGCAATAAAATATAATATAGAGTTTCATGGAAAATCACCGTAAAAATAAATTAGAATTTTAACAGGTTGATATTTTGTAACTGTAAAACTTTATGAAATGAAACATAAGCATAAATATGTTCGGGATATCATTATAATATATTTTCTATATGGTGTAAAGTTGAGTTGTTCGTAAAATTAATGTTTCAACACAAAAAAACTGTCATCGAAAAACAGTAAAGAATCTTAAGAAGCTACTACCCATACACTTACAGTGGTGATGATCCACCCACCCACCCATACACGTACAATGGTGATGACCCACATATCCACCCATACACTTACAGTGGTGATAACCCATCTGCCCACCCATACACGTACAGTAGTATTGACCCACCCGCCCACCCATACACGTACAGTGATATTGACCCACCCGCCCACTTATACATGTACAGTGGTATTGACTTTAACTGTATGGTAAAAACTTTTCTTTCCTGGTTTTAATAATTGGTCTAAATAAATATGTCGTATATTACTATAACTACGTACAATATAATATTTTGTAAACCCCTCTGTTACGTATAGAACTGCGTAATAATGCAATGTAGTTTGTAAAAAAAAAAAAAAAAAAAAAAAATCACGATTCTTAATAAAATATTTATTTTGCAGTATTCCCTATAGATGTTTGCATTCTAACATTTCATTGGCTGTTGAAGTGTTGACCTTTTTAGGATACTGCCTTAAACCGTTTCTCTAACATAAACATAACCAAAAATATTCTGGCATTTCAGACCGATTATTATGTTACACATTTTATGAAAAAAACTCGAACGAATAAGTCCACTGCCTGTTATAATCAGGTTATAATACAAAAAATCATAATCAGAAAAATGTATTTAGTTATCAGTTTAAAAGCTTTTCTACCACTAAGCCCAGCATTATTGTTTGGTTACTGTTAGATAGGGATGTGCCATATTAGTTATTTCTGCAAATCTGACGTATCCGTATTAGTTGCCGTTCCACATCTGTTGAATAAAACTAATGTGCGACATTAGGTTTTGATCTACTGTTGTGAGTGGGGATGAAATTAATGTGACGTCATCTGATGTGAGTGGATGTAGATGCCTGATTCAGTCCCTCACACCGTTTGACCAGTTTGAGTACCAGATACTCACATCGACATTAGAACAAACACTAAACAGACAGAGGTTGGGTGTGAATATGTACAATTCAGTTGGTTTACTCAGCTGTTGCTAGTTAATACTTAATGCGAGACATTAGTAAATTTTCAAATTAGATTCGCAGCGCATCAGTTGCGTGAAGTAAACTAAAGTCAAAAACCTAATGTTGTTTCGGAACATCCCTAGTGTTAGATGACGACGACAAGCAATGTGACTTATCACATAATGTTGTCAACTATGATATTATTTTATAGTTATGTATTTCTCAAATTATTCAACACTACTGTCTTTTCTTCGTTAAACTTATAATAAATATTATTGTTTTTGATTGTTTATTTTGTTCTCAGTATTACAGTTTTAATAATGTTACAAGAATTATATTTATCAGGCTAGGTTTAAAAAGTGTCATTGAATAGAAATAAGTTACATAATATATAAAAATACAATTATTATTATTACTAAGAGATGTAATATAGTTTGTTTATTTTGGATTTTCCATTTTGTATTTTTCAGATGTTATGCTTTAATTAATTTAATATTACTTTATATTTCAGTATTTTGTTTCTGATTGTACATTTTAAATTTTAAGCACCGACGCCAAGAGTACTTGTTATTTTACTTATTTGTACAAATTGTCAAATTATGAATATTTAATTTAATTTTTACTTCTTTAGTATGTAATTATTTTTACTTATATCTTTGTGAACATAGGCCACCGACGATGACTGTTTTGTAATTTGTTAGGACCCAAGACTGTAATCATTCAAAATAAACTTTTCTGATACTGTTTCAGTCTGGTTTCCAATCTGGTAGCAGAACTCAACTTCTATGTTTACGTATGGTAAACTGTATAAACATACAATAAGGTTTATGAAATAAGTAGTATTGTTTATTTTATACTAATAGATAAATAATAAAGCTTCTCAGTTTTAATAATTATGACTAAACCATCTATCAAATTTAAGTCAACCAGTACAATTTTAAAACAACATTTTAAACCGTGTAATGCTTAGGAACATTATAAAACTTTTAAGGAAAACCCTTCATAGTGAATTATCTGTATTGTATTGAAGTGGAGATTGTTTAATGGCTCTTTGTGAAAATTCTCCTTCAGATATAAAAATACAAACAGTTTTCTTATAAATCTTATTCTGTATATCTACTGAATTGTCAAAGTTCAAAGTCTTTTAGTTCAGTTATACCTTGATTTTATAAGTAATAATATAATATAAATTGTAATACTATATTTATTGTTAAATTTAGTAAATTTGTCCACTACTAACATACAGTGGTTATTGCTCTAAATAAGATTCAGGCTTTATTGATATATTTTCTTCTTAAACAATTTTTCTGGAATATCTCTTCTATGATACACTGTACTGAAAGGAACAATTCAGTACAGTGTATCCTACTTTCTATAATAAATACATCTCTGTGGTTACAAAGAACTGAACTATATCAACGAATGATTGTTCTACTTTTACTCAACGAACAATTGTGAATTATAAAATCGTACAGTATGGCAACAATATATCTTTACTGTTAAACATGCGTAGAACGTACAATAAAGGAGTTTTATATAAAGGGTGGAAAAAAATCTGGAAACGCTTTCACAACAACATTTATTTTTTCCATAGATATTTGATAATTTAATTTTTTTTTAATAAACGTGTTCTACAAACTATAATTTTTGATCAGAATAATTTACTTAAAACCATTAAATAGTGGAGAAATAATATTGTTCAATTTAGTTACTGTGAAATTCAAACGACCGCTACTCAGGAAAGTATAAACATTCTGAAGTCCGGTTTGTGGCAATTAATTTAACTTGAATATACCTTTCATTTGATACCAAATTCGATCTAGGCTTACGTTGAAGATTTTCGTTTAACTCGACATGCCCATGAAAAGATTAATATCGCTAATGGCGTCAAAAAGTATGTCCTTTGAAACCATGATCGTGTCTAAGATTTTACTTTTACAGGCTGTCATACAACAGTTGTGAAAGATTTTCTATAATATTTTACTACCCTGTAGTGATGTTAATTATTATCCGATGATTGTAATAGTCAGATGATGACATGAGTATACAAACAGTTGTAGACTTAAGCAAACCTTTAGCAGCTGTGAAGTCCTTGTGTTGTTAAGCTAAATCAATCATTTACATATATAAATTTATAAACTTTGTAATTGCGATGTTAGCATATTGGTATATATGTATTGTTATCATATTAAGCAGACCACGTACATAAACAAAATATAACGTATAAAAATAACATTCTAAGATTATTTTAGCACTGGT
>JAQJVL010001061.1:17500-273205 GCA_035578905.1 Stictocephala bisonia
CATCAATAAACATTTCAAAAACAAAATTAAAAACATGTCTTATAATATAAAATAAAACAAATTCAAAAAAGTTGGTTATTTATTAAATTTGAAATAAATTTATTAATTTTTATTTTCCTGTCGTATGTTTATATTTAAGAATTAACACCTAAACAAAGAAATTGTTGGAATTGTGACTCACAGGCTTGCAGGCACATGTCAACTGGTGAGTAGCAATTTTTTAACTAAAAAAAGAAGGATATATGTACGTTAATATCCAAGCATAAACTTATATGTAAAGTATTTTTTTCGTCAATTTGGGTAGCAAAATAACATGAACTTATCGCCTACTCGAAGCAAAATTCATATTTTTTACGTGCCTGAGGCCATCTAATATGATTGGGTTTGTTTCCAACAAGATTTAACAATATTAATTATATTATTAATTAGTGTTTTACAACATATTTTCGCTACAGTATCATTGCTATGTTTATAAAGACCTCATGGATGATTGCTTTGTGTATGTACATTTCTTTATTTTCTAATAAATTATATATGTTGTATGTATAGATAAAATTTTTTTTAAATATTATGGTTTATGAATCTAAAATTTTAATTATCAACTGTAACCTTTATCATTTTCAAAAAAATTATGCCAAGAGCGTCAGTCCTGCAAAAGTGTCAGTATGTGGTAGTCCATCCAGTTAGTAGTAAATTATTTTTATAATTAGATTGGTTACAAATATCAATTAATATGGATGTATTATCAGCCTTAGCCAGTCACAGGACACTGTGAGCTGTAGAGCAATTAATTAAATGGAGGCACCACAAACATTAATTGTAACACATCGTAATTGTTTTTACAGTCACAATAATCGAAATGTGTTGCTGTTAAACTGAAATATAGTCAAGATTTTAATCAATAAATTATACCCAAAAAACTTGAAATGAAAAATTATTCATTATTATTATTAATTACTAAGACGCCGATCGTAGACATAAGAGCGAATATGAGGAATGAATGAGTGTGATGAGATTAGATAATTGAGTGCAGTCATTATTTTTATCTGAGCTCGACTTAGCTCAGAAAGGACCATTTATCAATAGCCAAATAGCTAGGGCAACTACAACTTTACGTGGAATCCAAATCACGTAGTGTTGGTCTGATGTTCAGCTAATTGACAAGTGGGACACTTAGTTCTCTTCCCTACACTACATATGAACCATGACTACCATCCAAAATGGACACCCCACACTTCTCTAGTACTGTCCACGTCGATAGCAACCATTGGGCGGACGCCGTGTCGACATTAAGAGGACCGAGCTTAAAAGCCTACAATCTCCCAAACACTTTGTCCCCAAATAGCTGGGTTACAGCACTCTGCTACCAGTGCCGACTTGATTTATCACTTAATAAAATTATACGAATGGCTAGGTTAGGGTTATTTCTTTCTTTATTACACCTAATAAAAACAGAAAACAGTAAACATAATAATCTATGTAATACAATGGATATATCAGTCGGCCAGAACACGCACCAGCAAGGGACTTTATACTACGTAGATAGAAAATATAATGAAAACAATTCCACACGGTAAACACATTACGTATTCATTGAACTTTATGCGAGTCTGATGGAATGTTCCAGGCTCCCAGGACTGTCACTTGTATAGAGGGTGTTTAGACGTCACTGTAAAACATTTTATATACGAACTATGAAGGTTGGTTGACGTACCAGGATTGATAGCTTAGTATCATCCAATTATTTATCCATTAAATACTAAGCTTTATCTTTACAGCTAATTCTACAGCCAGTTACTACACACACACACACACACACACACACACACACACACACACACACACACACACACACACACACACACACACACACACACACACACACACACACACACACACACACACACACACACACACACATATATATATATATATATATATATATATATATATATATATATATATACCCTTAAGTTTTGTGACATAACCTAAACCCTATCCTAACAGAACATAACCTAATTAAATCAGACGTTTCCAGTGCTTAAATGAGATTCAATTGTAAAAATATTGCAATGTTCGTGATAAGAGAGGAATTTTCACAAAAAAATCGATAAGGTCCCTGATGTTTATAATTACACTTTGGTATTCATCTTCAAACTTTGTATTCATCCTTGTAAAGTGACTTAACCAATTTTCTAATTGAACTATCCAAGTGTGTGGTTTTTAGTTGTTATTGATTCTGATCCCTTTTTTATTCAACATTTATTGTTCTGTCATGTTCCATATTTGAATATTGGTCTGGAGTAACAATTTGTAAATGAAAATCATATATTGAAACCATAATTTAATTTTTTTGTTTTAATTTATGTAATAAATCAAAGGTTAGGCAAGTATTCAGATTAATAGGTGAGGCAGCTGTCATAGCAGGGAGATCAAAAATTCGTGACAGTCCAGCTACCAGGTTTGTTGTTCGTTTTGCTTGTTTAGAACTACCCAGGTGATAGAACAGGATTAAAGGTTTGCTGTGGACGCGAACAACATCACCCCCCCGCCCCGGGGGCCACTTTAAATCTAGAAATCCACCCCTTCGTACTGTACTGCTTTCCAGTTGAACAGATAATATGTCTAGCTTGGCTTATATCGTGGCCAGTTTTAATGGACAACATAAATTCCTTACTAACGATCCGTCAAAACCTGTAGGTGTGGAAACCTCCCTCGTAGGGAGTGGACACTGTTGAATCCGTTCTGAACTGGAGTGGGAACATGTAACTACTGGAAATACAAATGGAGATTGACACTAGATCAGTAATGTGATTGCGGAGAGTCTATCCAAACAATGGGTCACATAGTTACAGAGTGGCCCTTGCACTGTTTTACAGAGGGATTAGCTAGTATGAATGGAATCACTGAGGCAGGTCTTAATTGGCTTCAAGGATTGGATTTACCTTTATGACAGAACATTTCTTAATATTTTAATTTTCATTAATATTTAATGACCTTTGGAATTATTTCCAAGTATACTACATATCTTTTATTTAATTTTAAGATATATATATATATATATATATATATATATATATATATATATATATATATATATCTATATATAATTTAATAAGTATTCCCAATTAAATTATTATTTGTAAAGACTTCAATGTACCTGAATTCATCATAATATAAATATTAATACAATATATTTGTGTTATAAATTATTTATTACAAGCTGTTATTGTCTATCATTAAAATAAATAAATAATGCTTGTAATTTATATTTATTAAATTACACCCAAAGTAAAAACTGACGATTATTATTTACATTCAATTAATATTTTGATTATTGCTTATCAAAGATGGTAAATTTTGATTGATTTGTTCCATTGAATAAATCTGATGACATTTAATCAACATTTAAGGCAAAGTGAGAAATGAAATATATTTTCAACGGAAGGCTGTACATTAAAAAAAAACTGTTATATGAAAATGTTATCAATAATGTAGCTTCACCTTGGTAAAAAGCTTTTAATAAACATCCCTCATTTACATACAAACGTAAAAGGTTTTATTTCCTGGACTTGTCATAGACAGTTTTGTTGAAGATTTTATTTTTTTTTATTATAATTTAGTTTGACTCTTTATTTGCGTCAACATTTAAATTGATTTAAAAAAATTTTAGTATTCACAGAAAACATTTTTTAATTCTTGGTAATTTATAAGTCTAAAAATATGCTATCAATAAGTATATTATAATATAGCTATAAGAAAAACTTTGTTACTAAATGAAGTTCGGTAAAACATGTCTGCTAGTTTTATATTTTAAGCTCTTAAAATAGTATTTTGTAGAGTATAAATTAATTATTCGATTTCCTTCCACTACAAGCAATTAATTTAAGATAATTTTGAGGAGGAAAGAGATATTACTAAATAGCAAAACGTTAACTCTTCGTAATTAATTGCTCTGAAAGGTTGCTTCGTAATTAATTGCTAGGAAACACTAACTAAAACAATAAAAATTTGAAAATTACCAGTTTGATTCCCGATATGTTTTTTGCCATAGCTCAAAAACTAGTAAAGTTAGAAACAAAGAATTTTTACTAAAATATTAAAAATTTTAATTCGCACATTTCCTTGAAAATTTTATAAAAATCGTTAGAGTTGTTTTTGAGAAAATTCCATTACTGTATGTTTTTTGCCCATAAAAATGAAAAACTAAAATTTTAAAAAGTAAAGAAATTATCCGGAGATCAATACACACATACTAAATACACATACATACCAAATTTCATAAACATCAATCCATTCTTTTGTCTCCTGTGATCTGCACATACACACTGACAGACACACATACGAACATAAACAAAACATATTTTTTTCGTAAAACCCCTTTTTTGGGTTCAGGGAACCCTAAAATGGATTTTAAAGGAAGTTTTTGGACAATCGCAATACTTTCTCTGTGCTAACGAATACGGGAGAAAGTAAAAATACAAATTCACAAACACAAAAAAATGAAGCACGACAAACAAATAAAATTAGCAATAATTAGCTTGTAATTGTTTTGTAAAAATTTAATTATCTGACACACTTTCCTACCTGTTCCTGGAATTGATAGTAATACAAACATATGTGTATAATCATCGTTCCAGTGACGTGCTTCGCCCCCTCTAGTGTAATATTTTAGCCCCTTAATCCCTGTAAGTACCCTTATAGGTTGTAGTTTGTAGATGAATCTCTTGAAGTATATCCTACTGGCCGACCTTACAGCCGATGAAATAAACCTTCTAGATTTATGGAGGGTTCGTTTTCCGGAAATTACTAAACTATTCCCTTAGATTGATAACTATTTACGGTAAGATATTTTCTTGCGATTTTTGTTAAATAATTTAAGTTTAAACGAAATATAGATTTTAAGAACGAGAGGTGGGCAAGAAACCACACAGTCTTTACTGTTTAGGTCAAATTGATAACTATGTGGGCTAAATACATAGTAACAGGGTATCAATGAACATAATTTACCCTCTTTACTTTTCGAAGAGTACAATGTTATAAGGAGTATTATATTTAACATATATGGTTGTATTTCTTTGTAAATGATAAACATATATATACATACATATAGTAATCTTAGTGTTTGCTATGTGTTAAGTTTAATGTACAGACAACACAATCATAGTTGGAGTGTTTCTTATGTTTCTTCACCTTATACCTAAAACTGTTGTCTTGACTAAAAAATTCAAATACTGATTAAAATAAATTTTACATTGAATAACTATTATATTATTTATACAATAATAACATTAACATAGTTCATTCAACTTATATGGATGACACTTTTCACCATATGGTTATGAATTATTAATTCATAAAATTTATTTGTTTTGCTACTCAAATGTTTGTCAATTGTTATCTATCAATTTGTGTGAGAGTACAAGTAATATTTAAAAAAAAACTTATATGATCCCAAATAGTAATTATAATATCACATTATTGTTTCCATTTAGTTTCTTTTCTTAGTTTAGAAAATCATCTACCATTTGAAAGGTAAAACAGGAATATGATTTTTAAGTGCTTGAATTTTAGGAGGTACATTTAAATTTTAAAAATTAAAAAACACACATAATACTTTTGTCTACTCTAGGACGATTCCCTGTAATGTACATATTTATAATTATACATTAATTTTATAAAAGAAAATAATTTTAAATACATTTGATTGTATTATACTATAGAAAACATATAGGACGTATGTAAATGGTTTTGAAACGTCACTTGAGTTAAAAGAACCACTCGTTTGAATGGCACTACAGGGTATCCCCTTCAAGTAGAGGGTTGGTTTCTATGTTTCACGAAAAAACTATTATTATCATCCCAAAGATGATATAAAATACATTTTTACCGGCATTCTAACCTTATAAACTATTCAATTACTAAATGTCGATCATATATACTTACGTTGGATCAAGGTAATCTTGTATATTACAAAATCAGTTGTCTCCAGACAGTATTACTCAAAACGGTTTTGGAAATCGTTTAATGAGGCTTATAGGTAATACACAGAGATTAATACTCAAGAGAGTTAGGTAAGGGTTTAGGAGGGAAATCAAACAACGTTTGTCAAACGCCGTTTTGTACAATTAACCCAACTGTGAGTAATGCGGCTCATTAAATACACACTAACACACATGGAAATAATAATACCAATGCATGTTTCTACAGTGTTATTCTATCAATCTGTGAAAGCTTTTAACTAGTATCTCTTAATCTAGAAAATTATAAGATTAATTTATATATCATGCAGTATATTTTATTTTGTTATGTACAGTTGTCATTGTACCACTGTACATATTTTAGTGGGAAGGGTTCAATCAACAAAATAGATTTTTATTTCTGTCCAACCCACCCATAAAGGTACGCCTATACACTATACAGGGTGTTTGGGAACTCTATTGTCAAACTTTGGGCTTTAGTTCTGGACATTTAAACAAAAAAAATCTCATATAACAGTATAATCTATCCTGCTTCGTTAACATTCTGTTCATATTTTTGTGATTTTTATAAAAAAAATAATATTCCAGGAACCATAAATTCCACATATTAATAATAATAATTTATTTATTTCCTCTTTGTAATACAAGTAAGTAAAATACATAACTTGTTTGGAATTAATAACCACCAAATCAAGTATACGGTGGTTATTATATTCCAAATTTTGCATAATTAGTTAGACTGATAGCATCTAAACGTGCAATTATTTTTGATATTTTGTTTTCAACCGTTCGGATATAGCTTAGGATAAGAAAATTGTTGGTTTTTTCTTTGACAATTTAAAATTTTTTAAACATAAGCTATTTCCAAACGATTTAACACAAGATGTCGAAAAAATTCTAAGTTTAGGTGCTATCAGTCTTACTAAATAAAAAAGAAATTTAATTTGTGGCTTTTATGGTTTCTGAGTTACTATTTTTTTTTTTTTATAAAAATTACGCAAATATGGACAGGGAGTTAACGAAATGAGTATACCATAACTGTTATATGACATTTTCTTTTTGTTTCCATGTTCAGACCTAAATCCCAAAGTTTGGCTACAGAATTTGTTTAGTTTTTTTTTTCAATACAAACTAAACACCCTGTATAATTTGTGTTGTACTTAAGCTTATAGGTTATAGAATTGCGATTAAAATGTAATCGCAATTCGTTAGTTCCTTTCATTATGTAAACGCCTCATAAAAATTATTTCGTGTTATTAGGTTATATATTATACTATTATAAGCATAATATTATGTTTTCAAATGAATCACGAGAGTAATATTGTCTGCAGATGGATTACTGGTTATACTGTTTGAATATTGGCAGTATCTAAGTTAGTATAAAGGGAAACAAGATCTAACATACTAAAGTTCTTTTCAATCATGACAGTCTGATTATCTCTCTTGAAAAAAAAAAAAAAAAAACAAAAAAAAAACTATCTTAGTGGATAATATTTTAAAAATTTATATGCAACCATTTATAAATAATAACTTTAATTTGTGGGGACAAATGAAACATATACAAATATAGAAACGTAATTGAATTTGAAGTTTATTATCTTGCTTAAGGGGTTACAAGATATAATACTTTTCACTTTGCATCATGCACTTTAGATTGGATTTTAATTAGTGCATTTCATTTAGTTTCTTCTAAAATTGATATTTTTATAAAATAAAATTGAGGTACAAAACGTTGGTCTTACAGGGTTTATGAGAAGATGATGCATATCTATCAGTATATGTCAATTGCGCAACTGTATGTACTATATAAGTGTAAACCTTAGTGTCAGATCACTTTGACACAATATTGTAATTAAGCGTAAAATACGAAAATCAACATTTCTTAATACCCACTATAGTAGTAAGTCTAAGTGAATTTGTGTCCTTAATACTCAAGTATAACACTGGGGTCCATTGGACCCCACTAAATTGTTCAATGCATACTTTTTGGATTAAAAGTTCTTGTATTCATACTAAAGACCCATTTAAATTTAGTTTAATCTTTTACTAACATTTTAAAATGGTTCAGAGATTTTTTAACTAAATTGATTTTTTTATAATAAATACAACAAGTTATATTGGGGTCCACTTACGTGGGCAATTTTTCTTACTATTTCAGTGGGAATCCATAGATAAATGGCTGTGAAGCAAAGATTTATTGATCTTTCTTTATCATTGTATCATAATAATAAATAATAAATAACAAAATAAATAAAAAATAAAATAAAAACCTTATAGACCTATTGTATTATATTCTGTAGTAAATTAATGTAAGCATGCTGTTCATTATTTAGATATATATTTAATGCTATAATGTAATTGGGCTTTGCCTGTTTTGTAGCATTTTTGTAAAATTAAATAAATAAATAAATAAATAAATAAAAATAAATAATGTGATTTGTCAAAACCGTCTTTTGAGACTATGCAAAAGATAAAAAGAAATATTTTTTTTATCTTTTGACTTTAAAAGATCTTTTTGACTATAAAAGAAAATTATTTTTGTTGTTAACTTTTTATAGCATATTATTTCCCACTTTTGTTAGGTATAGTAAGAAAATATGTGTATATTTAAACATTTTCACCATAATTATCTTATAGTACATTTATTACTGATTTCAAATATATATATGTGTTGTTATATAAATTTGTATGAAATCGCATATTTTTTTGAATGTTCTGAAACATAATTTTTTGCTAAAAAACCTTACGTTTTTTCAATCTTATTTTACTATATTATATATTGAGCTGAGACACATTAAAGTATGTAGAGAACTTAGAGGAAGAGAACATGTAGGGAACATAGAGAACACATAATTTTAGATAAAAAAACTATATATATATATATATATATATATATATATATATATATATATATATATATATATATATATATATATATTATTCCTAATTGGGGACTCCTCCGTTATAATTTGAGGTAATAAAAGTAGGTGTTATACTTGAATGAATGAATTAGTAGGTGAAAAATGAAATGAAAAGTAGGTGTTATACTTGAAGGCTAATAAAGATATTAATTAGACACTGTCAAAGTAATTTAGTTGGTGGTTGTGTTATTTGTAATCATATTTTGGGTCACGTATATTCTCCACGTAACAAGGGAGAATGATGATAAGGCTTGATTAGAATACGACATTTTCAGACGACAATGTCAGAATATAACATGTATATAACATGTCATACATATGACTCCCTCACTCCGTTGTATTTATATTTAACATATAATGTACCCTTTTTTATCTTAATTATAACCAATAATGAAACAATTATGGAAATCTGTACGATTTAACTGTATAGTTTCAAAATGCCAATAAACATATTCATGTTTATTCATTCATATCAGTTTATTTAATAGTTATATGGTCATAACTAGTTTAATACTATTTTATATAAAAGTAAATACTCTTTTAAATAATAGCAACTAATGGTGAAATGACTTTAAAGTGGTGCAATCGGTTTTTGGTGAGTCAATTATCCTACAATTTTAAAAACATAATCAGTCAAAAACATAATCAGGGTCAGGCAAAATATATAAAGTATTTTTTTACCCACTACATTAGAATTTGTGGCCTTAAGAAGTGGTAATTTTAGCTGATTATAATCAGTGTCAAGAAAAAACCGTTTGAAGTACAAATTTAATTTTTTATAACTACGTTTTTTACATAATTGAAGGGATTAAGATGTTTTTAATTTAAAATTATAGAAAAGTAGTTTTAATTGTAAAGGTGAAAAATACCCTTTGTTACCTTAAAAATTATAAATTTTTGTACATTAAAAAAAAAAAAGAAAAACATTTTAATCTCTTCAGCTATAGTATGTAAAAAAAGTATAGTTATAAGACAATAAATTTGTACTTCGGACGGCTTTTTCTTAACGCTGATTTCAAATCAGCTAAATTCACCTCTTCAAAAGTCCACAAATTCAAATGAAGTAGTTAAACAATTTCTTTATATTTTTTCCCGTCTTAAGGGAAGGTACTTTAAATAATACAGATTATAAAATTGGGAATTAATTAACTAACTGAAAACCAATTGCACCACCATAAATAATAAGATTCTATATAAATTATTATATTACTATAATATTACATGTCCATTTGTCACACACTGTGTCTAAATATTGGGTGAAATCGGCATACCACAAGAAACTATGAATCAGAAAAATAGCAAACCTTTTTAAAATTAACCTTTAGTTTAAGATTTTGTTTTTGTGTCTTTGAATGATAGGCGAGAAAAATATGGTATGATTTATTTTTTATTGAATTATTTCACGTACCGGTACTTAATATTTTTTTTAGTATACTTGTGTTAGTAAATTTTAGGATTTAAAACTGATTTCTTGTTGTTTTTGTTTTTTGTCGATTCTAAAGATGTTATTGAGTTGTTTTGTTGTATAAGTATATATATATATATATATATATATATATATATATATATATATATATATATATATATATATATATACAATAGTCCAATGTTACATTTATCCCATTGTTTGTTTTGTTATTTATTTAAAATTTTTATAATTATTGTTATCTAATTTATTGTTGTATTGTTTTTGATTTAAGGATGTTCAAAAAAATTTACTATAATAAATATGTTTCATATGTAATTGTCTATAATTGTAAGAAAATTATAGGTTTTCTCTCAATTAGTCTTGAGCTAGAGAGATAAATATAAACTGCTTGTACCAATTGTAACTTTTAGCAAGTAATATCTATATTTGAATTGAAATTGAATTGAATATTTATATATAATAATGAGAAGAAACGCTGCATATAAATTTCCAATGCGAATGTTTGTATCCCAACTTTATTACCAACCAAATATCTTAAACAGAATAGTAACATTGTTTTTTTTGGCAAAAAATTTAAATGTTCGGTTTCTTAAATTATTAGTTTTCTATAGACATAAAAGCCAAACAGGCAATCAAAACAGGGTTAAATTTGTGCATTTTTTGTGTCAATATTAAGTTCTACTGTTTTAAAAAATCATCCAATTATGGTTTGGGTTTTTGGTTATATTCTTGTATATTGAAATTATAATAACAAATTTGAACATGATACAGTTTAATTTAAGCATTGGTTTCCAAGAATAACAATTACTTTCAAATGAACTAAATTGTTACACAGTAAACCCCTGTAACTGGCAACAATGTGTGATCTCGTTACACAGTTTATTAGGATTGTTAAAAGTTAAGTGCTTCGTTGAAGGCTGTAAAGTAAAGGAGCAGGGTGGAAACAATAACTACTCCATAACAACAGTAAATAACAACAAGTATAAACTTGGTGAAAACTTTGGTTAAGTATTAGTTTTAATGGATCAGATATTACAAATATTTCTTATCATTTAGCAGTGTGGGAATAATTTATGATAATTCAGGACATGCAGTTTTAGATAACAGATTCGTTTTCTTACTCATACGAAAGGCAGAGGACACGACTGGATGTAAACTAGTAGTTTTTTCGTAACAAGAAATCCTTACCAATTTTGACATTCTGGAGATGAACAAAAAATACTAATAAAGTAATAATACTAATAATGTACTAGTACATTAGTAATAATACATAACTCTGTTAAGTGCTCCCCTTAAACAGTTTACAAATTGGTGAACTAAATATTTGTGTCTCTTATATTTAGGATGACACTTTAGTGTTTAAGAATTTCAGATAACGAATAGCTATTCTTCTGTAACAATTAAAAAATATATATCTTTACGAAATAAATACTAAAAACGATACTTATTACATCCTAAGTAAACTTAGCTTAACATGAATAATTTGATGTAATTAATCAAGATGTACATGTTTATTAATAATCAGCATGTTTGTTTATGATTGTAGATAATATTTGGAGATTCCCAATGATTCGAGTGTTTAGGAAACAAACACATCGTTTCGACATGTATAGCAAACTCCTACCGTCTTTGGACGTACTTACTAACTAAGCCTAAGTTTAAAACTACTTTTCTTTTCACCCTTAACCCATACTAAAATAGAAAAGTCTTAATACTACATGCTTAGATACTAAAGATTACTGTTGAAAGCCAATATTTCTTAAAAAGCTACCACACATAACATAATTATACAAAATATAATACACAATATGAAATAGAACAAAAATTCAAAATATGAAATCGTTCAAGAAAACACGGAGCAAGTTATTACGCCTGAGTTTTGTTTAACGATTTCATATTTTGATTTTTTTTGTATTTCATATTGTGTATTATATCTTTTATAATTATGTTATGTGTGATAGTTTTTTTTAAGAATGTTTGACTTTCAACAGTAATTTTTGGTATCTAAGCATGTATTATTAAGGCTTTTCTGATTTAGTATGAGTTAAGGGGGAAAAGAAAAGTAATTTTAAATGTAGGCTAAGTTAGTGAGTAGTGAGTAGGCTGAAGACGGAAGGAGTTTGTTATACCTGTCGAAACGTTGTATTTGTTTTCTAAACACTCGAAGCATTGGAAATCTCCAAATATTATCTATCATGAATAATCCAATGCTAATATAACAGCAGTGTGAAAATAACAGAATGGTGCTAAATGCGCCCAAAACAAAATTTATAAATTTCGATTTAAGGGGATATAAATTCAATTCCCTTTTAAAATTCCATAAGTTTGATTGTTCGGAGCAGTTAGTTGTCTTGTAGTTGTGAAGTCATTGAACTGGTGGATAAAATACAATATTTAGGTATATGCATTGATCAAAGCTTAAGCTGGAAACCACACATTAATAGACTACAAGGGAATCTGAGAAATAATATTAGACAGTTTTATTTTCTTAAAAGTTTTATAAATCAGAATTTACTGAGAACATTATATTTTGCGTTAATTCACTCGAGAATAAATTATGGGATAGAAATCTGGGGAGGTTCAGGTATCGTAGCAATAAATTCACTTAGAGTGACTCAAAACCACTTTGTAAGAATTATTGCTAACAAACAAAAACGTGAATCGGCTCTTCCCATCTATAAGCAATTAAAGATTTTACTGGTTAGATATTTATTTGTTTTTAAAGTATTGAACATTTTTTTAAATAGAAGTGGCAATAACGACAACATTTACAAGAGAACAAGAAAGGAAACTTTGGGTATATTAATCAAACCTAAGGTAAAAAAGGCAATTTTCAAAAGAAGTTTTTCCTTTTTGGGTCCAACACTTTTCAATGTCCTGCCACTTCAAATAAAAATTGTGTTAGTTTTTCTATATTTGTAAATAAAATTAAAAGATGGATTTTTGAGGTAGAAGATATTGAACAATTATTTTTGGTTTTAGTTTAAGAAGTATTGCTAAAGTTTCTTAGTGGTGGTGTTTTTGGATTGTGCACGCTATAGACGACCGGTGGATTAAGTTTTAATGTTAAGTTCTGACTGTACTTGTAAATTTTACAGTAATTTATGTTGAGCTAGCCACACCTACTTGAAAAGTGGCTAGAAATTCCTAAGAAACCAATTTGTAAATTTTGTAACATTCGAAGGAATAAAGATTATTATTATTATTATAATAAATAACTTTCAAACAACACATGTTTATTTATTTAAAAACCAGCCATTATTAATTTACTAAAATCAACCTAATGTCATCTTTATGGAATAATCTTTTAAGGGTGGTTTGCTTGATAAAATATCTCTTAGGAGTACTTTATCAAGATGAAAATACTTTAGCTGTCTTATTTGAAACGTAAAGATACAGTGTAAAAAATGGCAGATCTCTACCTACATGGGAAGTTGGAGAATTCGTGAGTGAATGAGTGAGGCCTTTGATTCAAGGAATAGTGAAGAAAACGTACTGTCACATATGATTACCGTAGAAATACAGTAGTTTTTTAGTTAAACTACAAAAGTGATACATAGCTAAAGCCTAGGTCCAAGTAAGCTTTCTACGACTAGTTTATTAACAAAGTTTACACCACCCTGGAAGTGTAAAGAGTATTTTGAGGCCCACATCACGTCCCAGCTTTGAAGAAGAGAATTCCTTGGATTATCACGAATCCACTTTCCTTTCTAGAAAAAAGACGTTTCACACGCATTTTTCAGTAAAAATAAAGCTAGTGAGTCTTCATCGGCTAAAACATATATGTCACAGTATCGTAAGAAAGGTACTTTTAATTGTCATATTGTAGTACATCTGGGTTAGTCCTATTGTTTTTTTGTTGTATATTCTTAGTGGAATATATTAGGTTTTAGAAAAGAACACATTTAAAAATTAATCCTCAAATTTTAATTTAAAAAAGCACTTTCGCTGGTTAGGGCATCATCAGTTTAAATGTAAACATAAAACACATGTTTAAAACAATATAAATTAAAATATGATAAAATATACATATTTTTAAAGAATTTAAAACTTAAATGGATTAGTAGAAAGTAATTTTAAATGAACTATTAAACTGCAAAATATGATTTACATTAAAATTATTTTATGTTCAATTTCTTCTTTAACTAAAGGTAAGTATATATTACTAAAATGTATAGATGGTTTTGATATACATTGTTCTTTTATAACAGACATACAGGCACTTTCAATTTGATTCTTTTTGATCAATAACGTTTCATTAAATATAATACTAGACTAGTCGAATTTGATGTTATGATTTTCGTTTAGAGCATGTTCTACTAGTTTTGATTTTTCTTTATTTTGTGTTTTCTAATTATATACGTGTTATTTAACTCTTGTACTGATAGTTCTAGAGGTTTAGCCAATATAAGGTTTATTACATTTACAATAAATTTTGTAAATTATATTTTTGGATTTTTTAATTTTGTTCTTAGGTTTTTAAGTTTGATTGATTCCCCGACATATATATTAACAAAATTTTTTTACCCATCCTAAATCCCTTATTTGGCAATTCTACATCTTATATTAAAAACTCAAAAGACTTTTTTGAGAAAATAAACAAAATACAGATTGATTGTCAAGATATTCTAGTTAGCTATACTCATAGTGTAACTAGTTTATTTACAAATGTACCTGTTCCAGAAGTGTTAACATGACAAACTCAAAGAGAGAACAAAATTTGTACCGTTTGTTGTACATTAGAACTTCTGACTATATGTGTTACAAACAACTACTTCCAATATGAAGACAATTTTTATAGCCAAATTTCAGGTCTACCTATGGGCGGAGTATTAAGTCCAATGGTAAGTAACATTTTATGGCTAGTTTTGAAAAAGTTGCATTTACTAACTGGAATTCCAAACCCAAAATATGGCTAAGATTTATTAATGATATTTTTGAATTTGGAAAGATCAAACTGATATTCAAAACCAATTTTTAAATAATATAATTAACTTAAGACCAACTCTAAAATTTACATTAAAAAAATGAAAATAATAGACAGATTCCTTTTCTAGACGTTTTAGTTACAAAGTCAACAAAAAATAAGCTTATTACCTCGTCATATTTTAAAAAAACCGTATAGTGGACAGTAGATGAATTATTTTTTAAATCACCCTCAACATGTGAAGATTGGAATGATTCAAAGTTTATTTAAGAAAATATAAAATTTAGTAACGTACGATGATGACAAATTAAAGACATAACAAGATACTACAAATTTATTAATAAATAATAACTATCCAACTGAAATAATTGAATAGGTGAAATTAAAAAATAAAATCCAACCTTGAAGACACAATAAAAATACCAAGTTTGTAACCACAATTACATTTCTGTATATAAAAGGGGTTTCGGAAGAAAATAGAAAAATCAACTCAAAATTCAATATCCGTACTTCTTTTAGTTCAAATAATAACCTTCGCAGTTATTTAACGAAATTAAAACCTAAGAATAAAATTCAAGAATCCAAAAATATAATTTACAAAATTAAATGTGAATATAATAAAACTTACATGAGCTAAACCTCTAGACCTATCAGTACAAGGTTCAAAGAACACATATATAATTACAAAACACAAAATAAAAAAACATCAAATTAGTAGAACACACTCTAAATGAAAATCATAACATCAAATTCGACTCGTCTAGTATTATATTTAAAAAAAACCATCATGGACCAAATGGAATCAAATTTAAAGTGCCTGCATGTATGTTATAACAGAACAATGTATATCACAACCATCTATACATTTTAGTAATATATACTTACCTTTAGTTAAAGAAGAAATCGAACATAAAATAAATAATTGTAAATTATATTTTATAGTTTAATATTTCATTTAAAATTACTTTCTACTAACCCATTTAAGTTTTCAATTCTTTAACAATATCTATATTTTATCATATTTTAATATATATTGTTTAAACATTTTTTTTATGTTTACATTCAAACTGATGATGTCTTAACCGGCGAAAGCATTTTTTTAATAAAAATTTGTGGAATAATTTAAAAATGTGTTCTTTTCTGAGTCATATTGTTATTAACTTTAGTAGTTTTAATGTTTGCTATTGCGATGGTAAATAATGATGGCTAAAATACAATGAATCTGTGAAAATGTTCAACCAAGTCCGGTTTTAACGTGACGGAAATTACGTATACCTCAGTGTTCGGTTTCTATATACAGTTCTTTTATTAGAGGACTTCACTAAGTTTTTATTAATTGTAGGTATTTAACACATACATACAATATTTAACTCTTTGACTTATACCACACATATTATATATTGACATTACAGTTAGACGACAATAAAGAAAGAATAATGTACATATGAGCAAAAATCGTGAATTTCAGTTTCAAATTTGTTTCCTCTAATTTAGTAATATTTAGTAAAATGAAAATAAAACATTATCCTTCTTGAGATTCATTTTTATTCAAAATTCATAAATCTTTGAACCTCATTATTTCCATACAACATCATTTCAGAGGCAAGAGAAAAGTTATTGAAAATACATTAAATTTTGGAACTTCAGGAATTTGTGCCTTTTATTTACCTTATATTTTTGTATAAGATCCAGTTTCTGTGGAGAGCTTCGGTGTACCTAACGTCAGATTAGATTCATTTGTTGCGTGTCTTAAAACTTAAAACTATTTTTATAGATAAAAACTTTATCAAATGGAATGTTATACGCTTCATTTAGTTCATATAGAATCTCATATAATATGCAAAGGTTAGCTAATGAATCGTAATCGGTAGCTCTAGAGTGAACCTTTTGAAATTAATACATTTTATTGTTATTAAAAAAGAATCACAATCTTTTTGCTTTAAAGTAATATTTATTTTAACCGTTATTGTGTTGTGCGGTAAAAATGTTTCCTTTCTCATTTAAATAAAATAATTGCAAATGGGCCCACAAGAATCACGTATTCTGGTGATCGTTCATCTAATGCTACGACTCGGGGTTATCATATTGAGATGTTCATTCCAGCTTCCATTATTCGAACTCACTATTTTAGTTCCAAATTGACTTTTTGCTGGATCGAAAATGGGAAGCTTGAGATAATATTTCTTTCATCCTCCACTCCAAAAATCAAAATGGGAACTTCAACCTCTGGAGGGTAGAGTTTGAAACATGTCCGCTGGATCCTGTAATTGATAATACTATCAGTGATTATTCCATTGAATTACCTGACAATTGCTAGCTAAACTCATACAACACTCTTAGTAACATTATATATCTTATTATTTTTTATTTATACGTAAACAAAATCTTGTTTATTGACCCATGTTTTATTAAACTAGGTGCAACATTAACTCACGAATTACAAATATTTTGGGGTAAATCCAGTAATATTAAAATAATTTATTTAGGGTTCAATAGCTATTTCTAATACATTAGGAAAACACTATATAGACCATACATCAATGTTTACGAATTTAAAAAATACATTTGTGTAAACGTTGGCCATGTTTTCCGCAAGATAAGAATTGCCGGCGTGGCACAGTGGCTAATGTTTCGGTCTGCGGGGGGCAAGGTCTAAGGTTTAAAACCCCACTGAGCCAACGGTCGGTACTCCACTCGTTGAATAAAGTTCACGCTCATGCCTGTAGGCCCATGTGGACAGGCGAGTGATGTTAGAAAAAGCGTAAAATTACACAAATCACGTAAGTCAGCGGAGTTTATAACCCATTTATAATTCATTCGAAATGTTATTTTAATTTATTTTTAGGTACATAACCTCTTATATTTTTTCAAAATAATTAGACCTTAAGTAGTCTAATTATTTGAATATAGCAAGCTAAAAAATAAATTTACTGTCTTGGAGGACATATTTGTGTACTTTAATGTGCTAATATCATTATGTTACACATTGGTTATAATGTGAATTTTGTAACTTAAAATAATACAAGTAAAATATATTAAACATTACGGATTCAACTTCCTCACGAGAGAAACAGTACTATCATTTTACACTGTAAAAATATCGTTAGGAATCATAGGTTCACTAAATGAAATGCCAATTTTATAATAGGTGGTATATACACTTAGTAGGGGACATTAGCCGTTGTGTTAATATATAGCCTTCAACTCATTGGTTTAGTATTTTACATTTTAGAAAAAAAAAAAAAAAAAAAAAAAAAAAAAAAAAAAAACACCACAAAGTTGTAATTCGCTAAACGGCGTTAACTTTACTCAGACAGTCTACTGCATTTAATTTGGAGAAAATATTTCCACTTTCAAGTCAATTAATTATTACAGGATTGGTGTGTCATCAATTAGGCCGCTGATGGTAATTACACTTAGTACATTTACGAGTGAATAATGTTCGGTGTTTGGCCAGTTATCGTGCATCAATGTTAATGGCAATTTTGACTAATTTTTACTACAGAGCAGGATAAAAATATAACAAACTATTGTGTATTGATTTATAATGAACACACTAAAATTCACATACAATAATCAATAGATTTACATAAGTTGACATTTTAAAAGAACTTGATAGCCATGTTTAAACATTTCCCGAGTTGATTGTAACTATACGCACATAAAAATGTTGTTAAGTTAAACTAATTTCATCTACTTACAATTCGTCTCAGCTGCATTTGACGGCTTAAACAATACATTTAGTAAGAGATCATTTAAAGGGTAATTTACGCTAGTGTCTTCGCTTGACTAGCATTTTAAAGCGATGGGAAAATCAATCTATGTTTACATTCTGAATCCTTGTGGGCCATCCCGCATTGGAGGAAGAGAGTCAATAAGAACGTTGAAAAATAACCTTTTAGTTACAAAATATATTTGTAAAGTTTTATACTCTACATAAATTTATATTATGAATATTAACCGTCTTTAGACTTTTCAGCACCATTGAATGAGTTTGTATTTTTTTCTAATTAGTTTTTACATTTAGAACTATTTTATGTCTGTAGTGTAGGTACGTTATAACACAAAGAGAGCTTCCAATTATACTTACATCAGTCGCCCATAAAACGTAATGCATAGATAATGTGTTTCTTTGAGTTTAACCGTACTTTTCTTAGTGTCTCTTGCTTTCCCATTCTCTAAAGTACCGTATATTAAATCTGTTGTTTTGTATATTAATGTTCTTAACTCATATTTAAATTTTAGACTCGGAGTATTTTTTAAGTGTATGTGACGTTCTAAATTTATGCTTTTATATCCTATAACATATTTAATCCATATCATATCACAAAATATTATATACACGAAGGTTACGTGTAGAATTAAATATTTAATCGTTATTATTATTCTTCATAATTTGGCAATAAGCTTTATCGAGTACTCTCAGTTCAATAATCCCGTTGTAGAATTTCGCTTTTGGGCCTCTCCCCATGTTGAAAATATAATAGTCATAAATATATACAATTATTTTTTAACTATATTGGTTAGTAGTTCAATTTGTTTACTTTAGTAAGTTTTTTTCATAAAATGAAAAAAAATCATAATAATTAATATTCCAGTTTAAAATTATTATAAAATGTATAATAAATGGTATTAGATAATAACATTCAAAATTTGGTTACTAGTTACATTATTAAATATAAATCACCATAAATTTTTTAGTTTAAAAAGCATTTTTGTAAATAAACATGTAAAACATATTTAAATAAACTAATATTATACTTAAACAGTATAACAGAAGTATTCCTGCTAACACTGTAATGATTTTAATCAAAGGTATCTTTTTTAACATATAATTAATATAACATTTGAATCCTACTAATTCCAGTCGGCAATAGTGGCACAGTGCTGTAACCCAGCTACTTGGGGACAAAGTGTTGTGGAGATTGTAGGCGATATGTTCTATGCTCTGTCCTCTTAATACAGACTCGGCGTCCACTCAGTGGTGCAATCAACATGAACACTAGTATAGAAATATGGTGTGTCCATGTTAGATGGTAGTCAAGGTCTACAGAAGAGTTGGTTGGATTTTGTGTAGGGAAGAGAACTGAGTGTTGGGCTTATCTGGCTGATAGCTGAAAATCAGACCAATACTACGTGGTTCGGATTCCACGTAAAGCTGAATGTAGTTAACCTGGCTATTGGGCTATTGATAAATAGCTCTTCCTGAGGAACAGTAGACCTGAGTTAGTAACAATTACAACACTTGTTCATCTACACTCATCACACTTATTCGCTCCTCATAACCGCCAATATCTCTAGGATCGGCTTCTTACTAATGAGTGAATGAATGAATGAATGAATAAACACTGGAAACGCTAGTTTACGATATTCCTTTAAGGACTAAATCTTTGTCAATATTGATAACCTAAGAGTACGGGTGAATAAGTATTTCAACAGTACCCTTTTCTCAAGTATCTTATGGTATCTGTAATCCTATACATTTGAATTTATCTCAAACACCCCCCTTATCTTTTAAAAATTTACTGCCAGGTTACATGGATTCATAGCCTTAAATATAGTCGTACCTATACAATGTAATATAAGAATAAATTAAACTTCACATTACAATTATTGAATCCTACATACATAATTTACATAATATTATATTAAGCCTCTAACAAAATTCAAAATATACATATATGTAAAAGGATACAATAAGTACGTGGTTTAATAAGATGAACATTGAATTGGTTCTATCTCGTAAGAACATTCGTTGCAACTGTTTGATCTAGCTTACTATAATGTATGGTTGCAAAGAATTGGCACAAACTTTCCTCCATATTAATTATTAAAAAATCAAAACTTTGAAAATAACCAGTTTGATTCTCAAATATGGTTTTTTGCCATAAATCAAAAACTAGATATGTTAGAGACATTCTGTTTTCACTAAAATATTTTAAATTTTAATACAAATCTTTTCTGACAATTTTATTATAATCTTAATGCCTTTTTTAGGAAATTCCAATTTGGTATGTTTTTTGCCCTAAAAAACATACAAACTACTACTTTTTTGAAAACTAAAATTTAAAAATAGTCTGGAGACATTGGGTAAATACATCTACGTACCAATTTTCATAAAAATTGATCCATCCGTCTTGTATCTAGTCAATTGAACATGCACACAGACACACATACGGACAGACACCACCGTTTTTTTCCCGAAAAAACATTTTTTTTTGGTTAAATTTGATTTTTAGACCAACTTGTAAAACAATTTCTTTTAACGATCCCAATACTTTCTCTATGATGGTGCATATGAGAGAAAGTAAAACGTGCAGTTTTAGTTATAATTTTACAGTGACTACAATTTATTTACAACGTACTGGTAAGTTCAAATATGACTTCATTTATTTCGTTCTATGATTTACATTAAAGCCATACAGTCGGTTCCTTGAATCTTAAGATCCTGGAATAGAAAACAGAAGGCAATTTGCCAAGTAGTGTTACTCATGTAGTTTCCTATAGTAAGGGCTTTTGCACTACTTCCACTAATTAGAATTGTTCTACAAAGTACGCCTTAAATTTAGTTCCTCATTTAGATATATTATATAATTGTTTCAAAAATTAAGTTTTAAAACTCAGAATTTTTAAGAAGCATAATTTAATAAAATACTCTATGTTATGTACAATAAAATGACAAAATAAATCGGAGATGCGATAAGATAAAAACATATTGGATTCTGTATCTCTTCTATAAATGAAATTCACTACCCCAGTTAATTTATTTAAAATGTATACCATTGAATAAATTGAATTGCGTGTATAACCGCAAATGTGTACTTGTTCCTATTGTAATAAAAAAATGGGATTGTAAAAATTACAAATGGCAACTTAATTTACAGTGATTTTATTCTTAATAAATTTTTTTGTGTATATATCATACTCAAATAAATTAAAAATAAGGCACAGGTCCAAAACCAAGCCGTATCTTCCAACTAACCAATCAATATCTATTACCTTGTTTAGTTCCTTATCAGGGTGAACCCTCGTTATGATAAGTTTGAACCGAGGAAGGTAAATTCAGTTAATATCAAACAGAAACAATTAACAATGATCATTGAAAAATTTTCAACTCTTTATCGTAATATATTATACCATAATTATGGTAATATATATGGTAGTCTGACATACCACGTTTATGTACTATAAAATTAAACTTGTATATTTAGACCAAAACTTTATTACCATTCGACTTATTCGTTTTAATGGCAAGGTAGTAAATCCTACCATCATTAGGCAGGCCTATAAAGGCTCTTTCATCCACCAGCATGGTTATGATAATATGGCAGTGAGTAATTAATTGAATCATGCTCTTAAAAATATTTCCATGTCCTTCCATGTTCTTAGGCTGTAAAACTTGTTAATTATGAGGAGAAAAGGGAAGTAGTTTAATTACATAATCCAAGTATTTTATTTAGAAATATATAAGACTGAAAATTAAAAAAAAAATATTGATAAATGTACTAGCCACCATATATAAATTAAAATACGACATGATATGTGTTATATATGGGTTTGAGGTATATATTGATTGATAATATATGTTACATGGATAAGGAAAATTTATTTATTAATGTTCAACACACAAACCGTACATATCTAGGTGACTATAAATAGTGAATCACTCTTGGTGATTAAATGTAGCCTAGTTACTAAATACGTAGGTCCAACAGATTATTAGAAAGATAAATTCATTAATAACCCAATAAGCAGTGCTCTGCAGTTTGTCGTGAATTCTAAATGATTATAAAAATATGATTTATTTTTGAAAATAAACTGAAGTTTATTAAAACAATTAGTAAAGGATTAGATTAATCTACCCACACCATTTTGGAATAGAATACATTACCTGACTTAGGCTGCTCTGCAACTCTGGACACGTAATTTCTCCAACAAACAACAAAGTAGTTTGTTATTGCCTGATTAGGTTACAATATTATCAACAAACATGCGCTGTGTTTTGGAGTTTCTCAGTTCTACTCTAAATTTACACTAATTATCTTTGTGTGGTATCACATTACGAAGTTGCTACCTGTGTAAAACTTATAATTTTATAGCCTTCTTATTCTTTCAAATAATTAATTTACAGTGACCGAGTAAACTATATTACACTTCACACATATTTTCATTAAACGATCACACGTATCGTTTGAGTTTTCTGATATTGTTTATCTCAATCAATTATTGAATAAAGTATATTTTAAATTACAGGTCGTTTAAAAATGAATTACTCGATTTTTATTAGCTATATTTATTTGAAACAAGGGCTTTAATCAAACATATTGGACAGTAAAATAATCACATAAAATACAATTTACAAAAACTTATCATAAATTTTCAATATGTCCTACATCTGCAGCACATATGACATCTAGTCAATAGCTGAGATCGTTCCAAATGTACGTCTATCAGAAATTCAGCTATCGACTAGATGTCATCTACGCTGCAGATGTAGGAAACATTGAACATTTATGATACATTTCGAAATGAGTATTTTAATGTCCAATATATTACGTTATACATTTTTGTAATATTTGATTATTGTATTGTTTTATTCCTAATAATTGCTGTCTTTTCAGGTTAAAATGTAATTGTAATAGTAGTCTCAGTCCTTCCGAGTCATATATATAATTTCTTGTGCATGTTGAATGTTATTTTAAATTAATAGTGTTTTTCAGGTACCATATATTTTTGATTAGTTAACGTAATCTTATTTCAGTCTGATTTGAATATTAATTTTATTGTGTTTTGACAATTTTCGTTGATATCGTGACCTTGACAGCGCCTAATTGGCTATATTAATTTAACCCTGTTAATATTTTTTTTAATATTTAGTAGAAGTTCATTTTGTTGTACTCCATTCTAGGATCTAGGTTAAAATTTTGATAATTATTAAAGTAGATAAGTTTATTAGTTTAAGAACGTAGTTTTATAACATGTTTGTGTAGATGTAATTTAGTTTTTAGCACTTGAAAAAGGTTTGGGTTTTACCAAATCGAAACGTCGTGATTGTTACTTTTCACGTAATGATGGCAAATGTCCAACTACCTTTGTCTCCCTCATATGTTACGTTAAATACCTCATTTCAAATAAATAAACAAATTTAAAATGTGGTAGTTATTTTTGAAACACCTGTATATTCCAAAAACATATTACACTACAAACGTTCTTAGCAATAAAAGATTCCACTAAACGACCTACTTTCTGAAGAAAGCTGAAACACAAACAGATACTTTTGTCTTCATGTCAAAATCTACATCATCCTTTAAATATCTCAATCTAAATTTTACAAATGATTACAATTATTTGCCATTAGGATGTCAACAGAGACAAGGAAAGATGATACAACTTTAAATATAAACTATCAGGTATTTCCTCAGATATCAACGTAAACTGCTACACTAAATACATGCTACCGACATTTTGGACAGTCGATTCTAAACTTTTTCCACTTTAAGATAAAACAAGTTTTACATTAAAAACCTAACTTGTACAACAGGAATTCATGATTTGAGAAATATGGAAAAGCATGTGTCACATTAGACACTTAAGGGGATTTTAGATAAGATATGAAAAAATTTCCTTGATAATGTAGATAGTCCAATATTTCAAAAATGTACAAAAGGAAATGTTTGTGGAATAACAAATAAGTCAATGAGATAAATAAACATTTCTGACACCTGGTTACATAAGTGCGTTTTGTACGATATTTAATATTATTGTCATTTGATGATAAACACCTTGTGTGACCAATAACGCCTCAAAGGTAGGAAAAATATGTATGGAAACAAGAATGTGTCCTTTGCATAATGGTTTATGCTTCCAGACCATATAGTTTACGGTTTATAATGAATATATTTTCATCATAACAGTTTCAACGATAAAATTTCTCACCTTTATAAATGCTTAAAACCCATAGCCTAAGTTCAATAGTGTCTCCATATGTTTCAATGTATTGTCTCCATAATTAATATAATGATCTCACTTATGATTGTATATTTATTCTCTTGTACTAATTTCTACATAACAAAAAAAAAAAAAAAAAAAAAAAGAAAAAGTGAAATGTCTTCCTTTTACAGTACCGTTCAAGGAGGTCAATATAATTATAGAAAACTTATATTAAAATGCTTACAATAATATTTATGAAAACCCGTATTACAATCAAAGATACAAAGTCACAAAATTATTTAAAAGGTTTTAGGTTTGAGAAGAGCAACTTTTTGATTGGCAACTGACATAACTTGCCCAACATATCAGGAAGTTGGGTTGTCTGATTGTAGAGTGGTTTAAGGCCACAGGGCTTTTATCCTGGGCTATATATAGCGCAGGTCAAATCAAGTCTGGGCTGAAAATATTGATCAGTAACCTTCGCCTTGAATGCACTGGTTCTTCGTCTTAGTAAGTTCCTAGCTCAGATCAAAAGTGACTGGTGAGTGGCCAAAGTAGATAAGAAGAAGATCGACTTCACCTAGATCTAGCTGTCATAGGATTAAACTGCAGAGCACCTACAACGGGTAACGTATATAGTAACTCTCTACAAACATAAAGAACGATCTTCATGATTCCGTTCATCGCTCTCTACTTGTACGTTAAGGTTTTACCGATGTTGAGAGCTTGAAACCACTTATTTCACTCGTCCCTTCATATAGATAGATGATGGATAGATAGGAGCTGACTCCCCTTTACATAGTTACAAGAGCATAGACACGCGAAGAAGTCATCAGAAGTAAGAAAGTAATGTCTAAGTGTGTTAATCATCCATCAACTCCTCCTTGAGACGTTCATATCTCACGTCCTCTGTCAGAACTTATATTTCATGGTTTAAATCTTCAATTATTTTAAAATATATTATCTATTATTTACAAAAAAATAAATTCTAGTACCAAAAGTATGTATTTTATACAGGGTGGAAAACATATATATAAACGCTTTCACAAATATTTTTTGATTTCACTTGTGAATGTGAAATCTCATAATCCATTACGGTATGTCATTATTAGTGAGGGTGATATATTATAATCATCAACATTTAATTAGCTTCTCATCACTGAATAATACAACATATTTGGGATATATTTCGATTTAATTCCTAAAATCATTTTCTATTCCTTTTTCAAAAATCAACAAACATGAAATCTTATAAATGATCATGGTTACAAAGGAAATACTTTTTTACCCTATTAGCGACATTTAATATTTTCAGGGGGACGGTCCACGAATAGTTGAATGAAAATCTTCAACGTAATCCTAGGTCAAGTTTGGTATCAAATTACAGGTCTATTTAAGAGAAATTAATTGCTCCAATATGGACTTTGAAAGATTTATCCTTTCCAGAGTAGTGATCATTTTAATTTCAGAGTAACTAATTTTAATGATGTTATTTCTCCGTTATTTAATGGTTTTAATTAAATTATTCTGATCAAAATAATACTTTATGGAACACAATTATTAACGGAAAAAATAATTATTAAATACCCATGGCAAATAACGTTGTTGTGAAAGCATTTCCTTTTTTCCCACCCTGTAGGACTATAAGTAGATAGTAAATTGGAAGTAAAACACTAAGGTATTCTTTAATAATAAGCCGAGAAGTTGTCGAACTTTTTACCAAGCCCACATACTTCTCTATCTAAAATATTCTTCTGTTATGACTAACTAATAATTGCATTATTACCGTAATAAATTCTATAAAAGTACTTAATTTACAAAACACTGTTTAATTCTCCTTTAAACTAAAAAAGGTCTGAAAGTACAAAAGGGATTAGCGTTGATCGATAAGGGTAGAATGTGAATGAATTGAATTAACGTGTTTGGTTCAATCAATTCCAATAGCCTTTTCTTTCATTGAACTACGTTGTCGAGGATTGATAGACATCAAAGTACAATGAAATACTTGATTGACAAGCCATCGGATGTTTGCTTCTGAATATATTAAAGCATTTGCTTTTCAGTTTATTCCAACTCAGTTGTTGAAATATATTTGGCACAGTTAAGGATACATTTTACGATTAAATATATTTGAACTTTTACTAAATTAAATACATTTTACTATAAAAAGTATTATTTTTATATGATTTAATTTATATTTTTGATATTATTTTACATTGGGAAAATAAATTACAAAAAACTACTTAAGAACTTTCGAATAAATACAATTAATTATTACATTTAAATGTTTACTTGGTTATAGATGTATAAGAAATAATAACTACATAAATATTTCGAAGAAAGAATTATTTCTGGTCTATTTCTCCTTGATCAGTATAAATTAATAACAGTGTTATTTTGAGTTTTGATGATAATAATTTGATTATACTTTTGATAAGTTTTAATTATAATTTTTTGAAAACAACAAGATTAACCCACATTTTATAGGCCAAATATTTACGGTCAGTTCTCAAAGTCGATTTATAGATTAGTGGCAAAGGACCACCCTACCAGACACGTAAATTGGTAAAATTCCACCCACCCTCTTAGACACGTACGTTGGTAAATACAGTGATATCCTAACCAACAAAAATAGTAATTTTTTGTGTTTAGTTATATGTACATGTTCATGATACTTCTTAGTGATTAGTGGTGCGTGTATCTATTTTAGTGAATATATAGTATTGTATTGTGTAATGTATATGTAATTTATTATGTGTTGGATTTTCTTACACGTGTACCATGAGTAGGAATATATATTTTATAACTATATAGTTGTTTCAACGCTATAGTTTTTGATATAGGTTTTAAGTTCAAAATAGAGTTTAGTCGACGTATATTTATATAATATATATCAATGATATATTAAGTATTTAATACAAGTAATTTTTATTTTGTAAAATTTTTAATATACTCATAAAAAATAATGATAAAAACAGTTAATAAACACGAAACATTTTTAGGTTTGTTTAAAGGGGAATTTCAGTCCTGGAGTAGGAGTTTAAATAGAGGGGTTTTAATGGTATAGCCAACGTTGATCTGCTAATACTAATTAATTGTTTTGAGATAATTGATAAATTGAAACTAAAAATAACTCATGACCTATGATAACTTTACATACATTGAGAATCTAATGCATATAAAACAACTAAGTAAAATAAGAAATATTAACTATGATCGTAAATTTTGTATAGAAAGATTTAAAGATATAAAAATGTTTTAAAGGAAAACAAGTCTTATTACTGTTAAATGGTTAAATAAAACAATTAATCTCAACTTATTGAAATAGTCACGTATTTACAATGTAAATTATATCATAGAACCATGAAAATGATGTTTACAAGTTCCATGTACCAGCTAAAGCCATTGGAGTGATTTGCCTATCCTCATACGAAGTTGAATTTAGGAAATCCAACTCATAATTCAGTACTTATTTTGAAAAAATTGTAGCTACAGTTACGCATGTAGAAAATTTAGTATTAGTGAAAGTAACGTTACTATGTAATTGCGCAAAGTTATTTTTCTCAAATGACCCACTTTTGTTGTACAGTTAACGAAATACTCACTTTCCCCATTTCACTTTCCCCAATATCCCTTTAGAATAACGTTATATTTTGCTTATTACGACTTTAATTATCTATAAATACAATTATAAAAAGCGTCATAAAAAAAGTAAATTTTGGTTTTATATTGAGGAATGAACTAGTTATCTAAGAGGAATATTTTGTAAATAACTTTGTTTTAACTAGCCAAATAAAGCATAATGGTACATCTGTCTTAAACTGTGGGTAGTAAAGCTCACATATATTTAAGGTTTTGATATACAACTCTTAAGTTAGGTTATATATTAACATACAGACCCTACAGTATAATAACAAGATATACTTCGCGACCTAGTTTATGTGTGATATACAACTCTTAAGTTAGGTTATATATTAACATACAGACCCTACTGTATAATAACAAGATATACTTCGCGACCTAGTTTATGTGTGATATACAACTCTTAAGTTAGGTTATATATTAACATACAGACCCTACAGTATAATAACAAGATATACTTCGCGACCTAGTTTATGTGTGATATACAACTCTTAAGTTAGGTTATATATTAACATACAGACCCTACAGTATAATAACAAGATATACTTCGCGACCTAGTTTATGTGTGATATACAACTCTTAAGTTAGGTTATATATTAACATACAGACCCTACAGTATAATAACAAGATATACTTCGCGACCTAGTTTATGTGTGATATACAACTCTTAAGTTAGGTTATATATTAACATACAGACCCTACAGTATAATAACAAGATATACTTCGCGACCTAGTTTATGTGTGATATACAACTCTTAAGTTAGGTTATATATTAACATACAGACCCTACTGTATAATAACAAGATATACTTCGCGACCTAGTTTATGTGTGATATACAACTCTTAAGTTAGGTTATATATTAACATACAGACCCTACAGTATAATAACAAGATATACTTCGCGACCTAGTTTATGTGTGATATACAACTCTTAAGTTAGGTTATATATTAACATACAGACCCTACAGTATAATAACAAGATATACTTCGCGACCTAGTTTATGTGTGATATACAACTCTTAAGTTAGGTTATATATTAACATACAGACCCTACAGTATAATAACAAGATATACTTCGCGACCTAGTTTATGTGTGATATACAACTCTTAAGTTAGGTTATATATTAACATACAGACCCTACTGTATAATAACAAGATATACTTCGCGACCTAGTTTATGTGTGATATACAACTCTTAAGTTAGGTTATATATTAACATACAGACCCTACTGTATAATAACAAGATATACTTCGCGACCTAGTTTATGTGTGATATACAACTCTTAAGTTAGGTTATATATTAACATACAGACCCTACAGTATAATAACAAGATATACTTCGCGACCTAGTTTATGTGTGATATACAACTCTTAAGTTAGGTTATATATTAACATACAGACCCTACAGTATAATAACAAGATATACTTCGCGACCTAGTTTATGTGTGATATACAACTCTTAAGTTAGGTTATATATTAACATACAGACCCTACTGTATAATAACAAGATATACTTCGCGACCTAGTTTATGTGTGATATACAACTCTTAAGTTAGGTTATATATTAACATACAGACCCTACTGTATAATAACAAGATATACTTCGCGACCTAGTTTATGTGTGATATACAACTCTTAAGTTAGGTTATATATTAACATACAGACCCTACAGTATAATAACAAGATATACTTCGCGACCTAGTTTATGTGTGATATACAACTCTTAAGTTAGGTTATATATTAACATACAGACCCTACAGTATAATAACAAGATATACTTCGCGACCTAGTTTATGTGTGATATACAACTCTTAAGTTAGGTTATATATTAACATACAGACCCTACAGTATAATAACAAGATATACTTCGCGACCTAGTTTATGTGTGTCTAAAAACGGAAATAACTGACACAAAAAGTAAACAGTCAATGAATGATTCACAAAAATGCAAAAATGTAAAACGTCAGTATTGGAGGAAGTTGAGTGTTTTTCTCAATCAACTCAACGTAAACAAGCTGCCACGTCTATCTGACAATCACTATTGGCTGATATTCGTTGTGTTCAACGCTTTAACGAATGTAGAATATATTGTAGCACTTACATTAAAAATATATTCAGAGTTTTATGATATTTTAAAGATCTTGCTCTATATTCTAAATTACTTAAAAATCTAACACCTTAAAACCATCCTCATTATCAGTCTTATAAGATAAGCTACCACAGTTTTCTTAACGTACACTAATTTAATATTTCAAGTACTCTATGAGTTCACGGTACCATGGATTTACACTTAGATACCCAAGAATATATTTATTAAATATTTACGAACAACCTTTAGAACAACTCGCTCCCCCTTACAAATATATAAATTTGATCTTTACATTTCTTGTCTACTAAAATATGGTAAAAATAACACAGATTAAATGCTACAGCATGATATGTAATGAACTATTTTTAAGTTACGTTAAACATTAACGATGAATATTGATGTAATCAAAAAAGATCAACGGATTAACGAGCAAAATGACTGTTATGCATGGGAAAATAAACAGCTATTGGGAACCTTATATTTAAATATCAATTAAATCTGCAGTCATAAGTAGTTTTATCTGCAGAGTGCAGACATTTTCATTGACTTCCAGTGTTATGAAATAGCTATTTATTTATTTTATTTATTTATTCATAAGACGCCGATCGTCAAGATATGGTCGAATATGGATTTCGAATGAGTGTGATGAGTGTAGATGAGCGAATGTAGTCATTGTTATAAACTAAGGCCGACTATTCCTTAGAAAGTGTCATTAATTAATAAATAGTTTTTTAATTAGCATAATACGTGTTGGTACATATACAGTACAAGTAAACGTCACACAACACAAATCTATTACAATATCAACACAAAATGCACAAATATATTACAAGTACTATTTGTATTGTACAATATAGTACTTGTATTGTAATATATTTGTGCATTTTGTGCTTATATTGTAATAAATTTGTGTTGTGTGACGTTTACTTGTACTGTATTAATTAATAGCCCAATGACAAATGAACAGCCGGTGGTTATCAGCTGATCCTTCTCAAAATGTATTGACTCTAGTTGGGATCGAACTGAGAACCTTTAGCACATGAAGGTGGGATTGAACCAACTACGCTACCGACCAATTGCTATGCAATAATATCCAAGTAATAATTGTATATTTTCTAAGAATTTCAGTATTAGTTTCACACCATTCTAAAATATCACAAACGAAACTCTGATACGAAAAAAATTAAATATATGTTCAAATGATAAAATACTGTAGTGAACAGTATTATTATAAAGTATTTTTCATCAATATAAATAACATTAAAAAAAGAAAAAAAAACAAAAAAATACTATCGTACATGTATGAGTGGGTGGGTGTGTCAATACTACCGTACGTGTATGGGAGGGTGGGTAGGTAAATACTACTGTACATGTATGGGGTACTAAATGGCTGTTCCTTTAACTTATTACGTGTGTTCAGTAGTTAATAATAATATTACGCAGGTATATAACAATTTGCGTAGTTCCTGCGTAGTAGTGAAGGTTAATAGTGAAAGATTTAAAAGTCATCTATAAGTATGATATGAAATACTGTAGGTGAAGAAATACTGAAAATAAAAAAACTTGGACAATTTTTTATTTTTAAAGATTTTCCAGTAGAACGGAAACTTATAAATTGTTTATAAAAAAAATCATGTTTGTTATGCTATAAAATACCACCTGTTAAAACTTTTTTTAACCTTCGGGTAAAATAACATTTTAATTTTTTCAGGGGCAAGAAAAATCATTGATAAGGAAATCCGAAATATTCTTTCATTCTTTAATTTTGCAACATATTTATTTTATAACTCATCGGAAAGTAAGAAATTCCGATGAGAATTCTCAAGATAGAACATTTGATAACATAATCCTCTAAGTTGTAATTGGTTGCACTTATTTTCAAGCTTCCTTTAAAATGCAATATTGCTGTTAATAATTCATTTAGCTCTCTTAAATAAGCGTTGATATTATTGTTCCCTGAACGGTAAGTGGGATGAAAGGTAGACGCCTCGAAATGTTGAACATTATTTAGTATTAGTTTAAATATAAATGCATACACTCACACATAAATATATATTACTTCAAACAAACTATATCAATATTATGTGACATGAAATAACTCTTGAGTTCTGGTCTGATGTCTTTTATAAGCTCTTATACATAGATAAGGAACACTTTTTTTTTAAAGTGGCTTAATGGGAATTATAAGCAAATCAATTGAATGTCATCTTTGGCTAGTATTGAAAAACTTTGTTGACCAATGTGAGAGTTTCCAATTATTTTCAAAATCTTACTGTTCATGCTTAGTCTATCATGTACTCCTTGCACATGAAGTTTTTTTAAAATCAATTGTAGTTGATTAGCATTGATGAAATAAGCTTATTTCATTATATGTCACAAAATATAGCCTTTTCACCTACATGATTTTATGTACAATATTGTTTTGCACGAAATTATAAGCTGTGAAGGAACTAAATTCAATTATGAATTAACGCATTAATTTACGTAAGAGTGTTGATATGAAAATCATTTTCTCGATCGAAACTTATGAAATGGTCTCAGATACTGGGGGTGGACAAATGTTTTTAAGACATAATCTTGTCTATTTAAATACTTATCTATCTATCGTAAAAATAAAACACAGTTCATGAATAAAATATAATTCATTCATGTTATCAATTAGTGCATACTATTCCGGAGAAATCCATAATTGCAAAATAATATTTGGATGTTAATTACAGGAGATATGTTTCCATTTTAATAACTACCCCATACTCTGTGCCACTCCCCTATTTTCTTTTAATCTAATATCTATATAGCCGCACGTGTAACTCACTCACTCACTCACTCACGTATAAAAATTCTAACCCACTTCCAGATGAGCTAGAAACTTGAAATTTGGCACACTTGTAGCTTTTGCCAAGCAACCGACGGGAAAATTCCGAAAATTAAATTTTTAAAATTTTTAACCCTCCAAAAAATCAAAATGGTGGACGAGAATTTTGAATTGTGTGCAGAGTTTTACTAACGGCTTAATTGTGGTCAAACCGTTGGTTGTAGAACAAATCTGACAGCATATTCCAGATTTGTAATTAATTTTCCTACAATTTTGGTCATATAACGTTTTTTGTATTTTTGATAATAACTACGCAAAAAATCGTTAATTTTCACATTTTGTTCAAAAAATGTTATTTTTGTTTTGTTTTTCGTATTTTACTGCATTATTACGATAATTTAAGTACTTAAACTCCTACACACTACTTAATTATACTAATTTGTTATCAAAACTACATTAAATTCGATTTTGCATTGTCCATAACCTAGAAAAAATCCAAAATGGCTGACGTGAAAACGTTTATCTTTTTGCAGAGTTGAGGTTTTTGTTTTACTGAAACTTTAATTTTTAGTTTACTTAACACCAAATGACATATTCAAATTGACAATAAAATTTTTTGTTTGAAATTACAAATAGATCTACCCACGGCCCTGTTCTTGGTGATAGGCAAACAGGTGTGGAAGTGCACGCTGTTCTCAGTAACTCACTCACGTATACAAATTCTAACCCACCAAGGGGGTTTGGGGGCGAAGCCCCCAACAAACAAAGCGAGTTATGTAATTACCTCTGATGTAAAGAAAATTTAATTTTAAATATAATCTCTAAATCAATATACCAGAAGGAAGGTAGCTCCCTTTATTTCATTTTAACTGATCTGTTAAACAGACAGAATGTATTTACTATAAAAGTAATACCACAGAGACAATTGTACCCATAAAGAATATCGTTTATTGCCCGTAAATAGGATTGCGTTTAATTGGTCTTAGTTTAATTGGCGTATTAGTACGCAAATTAGTTTGTTCTTCGTCACATCTTAATAACAAATTAAACGATGGATGTACAATTTGCTTATAATACATTATTTTCACACATCAAGCAGTCATTTTTTTTTTTAATATTTAACCGTTAGTATAATTGACCTCTATAATTAAAAATATTAATGATTTCGTATCATTACGTTGATACGAGTATCTTATATATCAACTGAGAGAGGATTTATGTATTTGTTAACTTATTGTACGATAAAGCTATAATAATTTGGGGCGAACATTTGTTAAAAATGAGTAAAAAGAAAAACTAGATTATTCCAATTAAAAAATTCATAAAGCAAAAATACAGATGGAAAAATCTCCTAACTATTACAATCGTAAAACAAAATCAAATGAAATAGACCTGAACTAAAATTATCCTTAGAATTTGATTTGCCATTTTGAAGATTTTTTTATTCATAAACGTTTTTATACTAATAGAAACTTATTAAGAAATCTAAAAAATTTAATAATTTCGAATAATAAATTTGATAGGCGAAATATAATTAAACTTCAATAAATTTAGGGTTCTTATAAGTGTCAATATTAAAAATATTTTGAAATTTCGGTATTATTTTAGCACTATTTTGGTCAAGAAAAGAACATTAAAAACACAATTAGAATATTTTAGAAGCATGAAGTAATTAATTATTTCAATCAAGGAATTATCAATGTTTTTAAAACCTAAATTTTTAAATGAATATTGAATAACTTGATAAATTATCACTTTAAAAGGAAATATTTGTACGATAATATGTCAATATAATGTCATGGAATTCCCAATACATCAATTGGGAACTTCATCCCCTAAATGCAAGGGAACTCTACATTTACAATTGCAAAAAGTAAATAATATTGTGCTTGAAACTAATATTTAATTTAAACAAAATTTAAACCTAAACTCTAAAAAGTATAAAAAGTAAATATCTACACTTACAGAAATATAACATCACACTGATGAACTTAAATTATAAAAATATTTTTAAAAAAACCGAAAGACAGCATTAACGCAAACTTTACGTGGTCTAATTAGGGCGTTACGATTAAAACATTTTCCCCTATAACATACAATTCTGTTATATTTATATACAAAACATTTTACAGTATATTGCTGATAAAACTTTTTATAAAATTAAATATACAATTCAAATCAATACGTTCGCTTGATATGGAGAGCGGATAAATTGGTAAGACTACTGATTGTCATAGATTAACAGTTGACGAAATCACAATACGTTTAAACTAGCTTGGCTTATGTGCCTTAGAAAATACGCAGCACTGCTGAATCTTTGGTTTATCGATGAAAGCTGACTGGAAATAAATAGTGATCTATTATCCATTACAATAGTTTTAGTGCATGATTTTTTAGTATCTTTTAAAACAATAATTTATAACAACAAAACATGCATTTACTGTAATAAAGCTCAAATGTTTTCATTTAAATGTGAACAAAGAAATGCTTTTAGTCCTTTACAGTTGGGAGGTATTGGCTGTTTTGAAATGTATTGGTTTGATACAACCAAACAATTGCTAGCTTTTACTGGAAAACTATCGGACTAAATATAGACCATGACCTTGAATCTTCCCCTGATTCTAAAACCTGTTATATCTGTTTATTAAATTGACTAAAATTAGTATTATTCATATTTTTATCATAATTACAAATCTTGGTGTTGTATGAAATTATTATTATCATTTTTCGTTTAGTTTAAAGGAGAAGTAATATTTTGTCTGATTCTGGGCATTGTTTAATGTAGAGGTACTGTAAGTGGAAATGTTTTTTAATATAACATTTTTATTTTTTTAAATAAAAATATTTAAGTAAAAGGAGAAAATAGTGGCTTTATGGATAACTAAGATGATTAAGAACCTGTGAACAAATTATTTGTCATCCGATATCAACTAGAAACAACAACTAAAACGGTTGTCATAGACTTTATTATTACAGATTTATCTAAATACGCACTAATAAATCTCACTTTGATTTTGCTACTCAAAAGGTAGTAGGATTTCATCCACTCTATATGGTCTGGGAAGAATTAGAAGAAAGGGAGCGCCCACTATACTGTGGGAAAGCTTGTCGAACGCCTTTTTAAAATCTAAATAATGGTATTAACCTTTGAATACCATTATTTAGGTATTCAAATAATCGTATTTGCTCCATGTTAACCCCATCTGTAACAAGGACAAGTACAGTAACAAACCCCAGAAACAAAGACAAGTAAGTAACAAACCCAGAAATGAAGACAACTAAATAACAAACCCCAGAAACGAAGACAAATAAGTGACAAACCCCAGAAACAAAGACAAGTAAGTAACAAACCCCAGATACGAAGACAAGTAAGTAAATAACCCCAAAAACGAGGAAAAGTAAGTAACAAACTCCAGAAACGAAGACAAGTAAGTAACAAACCCCAGAAACGAAGACAAATAAGTAACAAACCCCAGAAACAAAGACAAATAAGTAACAAACCCCAGAAACAAAGACAAGTAAGTAACTAACCCCAGAAACGAAGACAAGTAAGTAACAAACCCCAGAAACAGACAAGTAAGTAACAAACCCCAGAAACGAAGACAAGCACAGTAACAAACCCCAGAAACGAAGACAAATAAGTAACAAACCCCAGAAACAAAGACAAGTAAGTAACAAACCCCAGAATCGAAGATAAGTAAGCAAAGAACCCCAGATACGAAGACAATAAGAAAAAAACCCAGAAATGAAGACAAGTAAGTAACCAACCCCAGAAATGAAGACAAGTAAGTAACAAACCCCAGAAACGAAGACAAGTAAGTAACTACTTAACGACATATCACGAAACAATGTTGATGAGGATTGATAAAGTAGTGACTCTTTTATACAAATAAAATTGCCAAACATTTTTAAATATCTTCAGTCTATTTCCGTGGTTCTTTTTTAAATTGGCCATTTAATTATATCCATTCAAATCAACGGTCTTTGAAATCAAAGAAAACCCGTTACTGAAATACAGTTGAAAAAGGAGGAAAGCAGAAGGGAAAGGGGCAAAAATGCGATACACCCCTTTTTTAACGAACGATGGAATACTGATTGTATATTGAGCGACGTCTCAGATATGAGGGGAATATTATAAACTGAAAAATAAGTGTTTTATGTGGATAAACAAATTTGGATTATGCGTTAATTTGTCAGATAGTTATTTTTTCATCAGACAATCAGTGATTTCGAATATGCAATAGATCATGTAGGCATTTGTATTGTGTATACAGAGCGTAATTAATACAGATGATACAAAACATAATGTGAAGTTTCTCAATTTATCTATACAAAATGAAAATTTACAATAGGAAACACACAGAACACGGCAGAATCGTATGTTTTTCTAACATTTGTCTGGACTCAATATGTTGTTTTCAGTTGAGATATGTAAGGAGATTGGTGCATTATTCATGTTTGTCTTAAGTTATTCTGTACATTGACAGAAAATGTATGTTCGGTACTTTAAATTAAAATTACCAATTGAATAAGGTTAGAAGAAATTAGAGTTATAGATTTAAATTTATATTTCAGTATTGATAAACTCATATGATGGGGAGAATCTATCAGCTGTAGAATTTTAAGTTCACTTTGACAATATAAATGACCCGTCTTAATAAGATACAGAATAAATAAAACAATAAGCTGACATGGAAAACTATCATCAGAACAATTCTTATGATTTTTTTTGTTAAAGAAATCTTTTAATGGATTTATCTGATCCCACAGATGTAACATGACATTTTCGAATAACTTAAACAAACAATATAAATGACGGAGTCTAAAAATATCAGTATTTACTCAACTTGTAAATATTCGTCAATCATCTGAATATAGACAAACTGGTGGACGTATTTATCTAACAATCCATTCTCGACAGTGGAACATCTGTCGTGCTTTACTCTTCATATAAAGTGAAATTTATCGTTACATGGGTCGTGTACCACTTTCAAATGTATTCAGATAATAAATTTATTCTACAACGGCTTTATTCATTCTCAGGCTAATAGCTATTTTTAAAAACAGCTTAACCTTTATGAACTAATAAAATGCAAAATTAGGTTTAAGCCTGCATCAGGTGTATAATATAATAAAATATTTTATTACACATACAGTTTTAACACTTGTCTCATATTTATTGGAACTGTGAACATTTAAAATTATTTATTAAAATATATATAATAAAGAAGAAAACATAAAGAAAAAATCATCATTTTAAAACTGTTTGAAATTGTGTTGTATTTATAGTAAATATATCAGTGAAATTAATCTGTACAGTTTAAATATTGATTAAAAAGTTACTTTTTATTTTGTCTTTGTCATTCACCAAATTTTGATTGTTCTTATGAACAAATTTGTTTTCATGGTAATTCAATATAGCCCTTCTTGATATGTATACAAGTGCAAATATCAATGAAAATTAAGTAGTGAACGATAACTACACTCTTATTAAAAACTTACTATTTAGATAGATTTTAAAACTATACAGATTAATTCCACCTTTTTTATTTTTGTAAATTATAAAAAACTTTCTGTGCACATTTTTCGTTTGATAATTAATTTATTTATGTTTTCAAAACCTGACGATTGCTTGAATGAAGTTGAAATGTACACGGTACCAAGAAATATAAGAAAAGTGTTCAAAGGAAATACTTTTTATTATTTTTACTAAAATGCATATTGCTAAAACAATCATGATAATAAATAAAATATAAATTGAATAAAAGATAACTGATACACACTGTAAGTTGCACTTTCACGGGACTTCTGAGATGATATAATTCAGACCTGGATTTAATTTGCCTGATGGAAGAGGTAAAAACTCCCTTGTAATTTACAATTATTTCTTACTTCTTACAATTACATAATCTTACCAACAGTGTTTTAAAGTTTTTTATATATATTACATCTTTAATACGTGCCATTTCAATAATAATATAGCAATTACAGTATATCACAAAACAATAAATCAGAAAGAGTAAAAAAAAAACTTTGCTGTTGCAGAAATGGATTATAACTCCTGTTATTGGATTTCAATTTGAACATATGTCACATTGTTATGAAGTGCTTAATTACGTCATTCATATGACTATCAGTTTCGTAAACTGGATAATTCATATAATACCGGACTTCGAAAAGATATTTTTTTTCCAGAGTAATGTTCATTAGAATTTCATTCCAAAAAAATTTAGTAATTTTGTCTTAAGAAGTACCTAATTTGTGTGGCAATTTTTTCATTGATAATTCGACACTATAAATTTTGGAACAATTATGTTCTTTAAAGTGTAATATTTGATGAAAGTAATTTACTTAAAATTGTGAAATCACGGAGAATTAACATTGATCGTATTAGTTACTTTAAAATTCAAATGACCACTACTCTGGACAAGATAAACCTTTCGAAGTCTGGTTTTCAGCAATTATTTTCTATGAATAGTCATTTAATTTGATACCAAACTCGACCTAGGCTTACAATGAAGATTTTCGTTCAACTCCTCACGGGTGTCCCCCTGAAAAGATGAAATGTCACTAATGGCGTCAAAAAGTAGGTTCTTTTGTACCATGATGATGTACAAGATATGACTTTTACAAGAGAAGTCATTCAAGAGTTGTGAAATCGTCTATATATTTTCCATTCTGTATATTGGGAGAAAAGTAAATGAGTGTTATGCAGTTACTATTTATAAATAAAAATTATCATATAACTGCAGTTATTATAAGTTCTATGTAAGGAATTCCATATATCACATTTCTTGGTAGTGATTCAAAATAAAAAATAAAAATATGTACCAACTGTTTATCTTTTAATTAATGGAGAAATTTTATCTCAAACACGATAAATGAAACCAGTTAAGATGTAATTAATATCACTCAAGGAAGAGGGTTGGTCAGTGTCAGACCGAGACGTTTTTAAACAGTTTAATTAATTTTCGCATTGACACCTCTACTAAGTCTGTAATGTACATTTACAATGAACTTGTTTTTAAAGCTCTTCTTTAGTTGTTCAAATGTTATTTATTAAATACATTTGATCAATTCATTTTTTTAAAATACACCTTTGCCAGGTGATCTCGTGTTTGAATGGTTCAATTACGTTCACCTATAAGAGTGTAATCGAGTAAATAAAAAAGAAATTATGAAGGTTGATCCGTGAAAAATAAAATTTGATATTTTTTCATAGAATACAAGAAAATGGAACACAAAAGAAAATTTTGAATTGTAAAATTATACGGTTTTATGTCGATTAAAATAATTTGTATGAAATGATTTACTTGTGAAAATTGTGTAATGGGTTTATTTTATGTAGGGAAACGTAAATAAAATGTATCTAAATTGTACTCCTGTCGGCGCAGAAATTGTATGCACCTGAGTTTTGTGGCTCTTTACTAAGCGACCTTAATATACAATTATTTTTCTTGCTTAATTGTGCGTTATTACATGTGAATTAAAACATTTTTATTATAAGTTTTAATAATTATTAACCTAGTTGGAACAAAAAAGTACAGGAATTGTAACTAGTTTTCACTGTATATCAAATTTATACTATTATTATACAAAAGTCTGTTAATGTATCAAATTTATATTTTAATACGTAGTTTATAGGAATGCATCCTATTAGTATTAAACATTTTAGAATTTTATCTTTTTAAGAAAAGAATTTCTTATCAATTACCTCAAACAATGTTTCCTTGGTATTTCGATGTCGCAAAATTAATTACTTGATCATTCTGTAGCCCTTTTTACATGTGTATTTCCGAAACATCATTTTCATATGTGCAATTAAGTGTCGTGATTTTATATTGATTGAAATCAATTTAACTTGATCAATTTAAAGTTACTTACACATGTGAATATGATGTATCGTAATATGTAATAAGGAATACAGTACGATCAAGTAGTTAATTTTACGATCTGTATAATATAAGAAAATTATGTTTCAGGAAATTGATAAGAACTTTTTTTTCTTGAAAAGATAAAGTTCTAAAACTTATAAAACTTTTAGGAAACATCATTATCAACCACGTATTAAAATATGGATTGGATACATTAACAGGGTCTTGAGTAATAACGGTGTGCATTTGATGTAAAGTAAAAACTAGTTAAAACTCGGTACTTTTTTGTTTCAACTAGGATACAAATCATTAAAACTAATAATACAATTTTAAGTTTAAATTTCATAAGCACAATTAAACAATAATAATAATAATGGTATGATTGGAGTTTTAATAGACCTCTTAGTTCCGTAGTAAAGAACCTTCAAACTCAGGTGCACGTAATTTCTACGCCGACAGTAGTAAATTTTACCAAACATAGTAACATATTTAGTATGTTCAGCAAATTAGTGACTACAAGAAGAATGATACAAAGAATTGAATGCCTATTCGTAAACTCCTATGTATAGATATTACAATGGCAACAATAAAGGTGGAGTGTAGGCAAACACAAATCCCTGTGTAAGCAGATATAACAAAGACTCCCACGTACTCCCAGTGGAGTGATTCACTGCTTTACTGAAATACAGGTCCTGCGTCTTACAGGTACAGGCTCTTTCCAGTTTGATGAAGTCTGTTTCAGGACAAAATTCCCTACAGTAATATTATATTAATATAACTTGTTTGGTATTGCGTAGAGCATTGGCCTTTTTACTTTCTCCCATATGCGTTAGCATAGAGAAAGTATTGTGAATGTAAAAAAATTAAAAAAAATCTTTTTACATGTTGGTCTAAAATTCCATTTTAGCACCCCTGAACCCAAAAACGTTTTTAAAAAAAGAAGTTTGATATCTGTCCGTATGTGTGTCTGCCTGTGTGTATGTGCACTTCACTAGAGACCACATGGATGTATCGGTTTTTACGAAATTTGTTATGTACGTGTGTTTTGTCAATATCATCAGACCATTTTTCACTTTTTTGATTAATTTTAGTTTTTTATTTTTATGGGTAAAAAACATACAAAAACGAAATTTTATTAAAAAATCGCTCTAATGATTTTGATTAAATTTTCATGATAGATGTGAATTATTATTTAAAATAATTTGGTAAAAACCACATGTCCCTAACTTGAATAGTTATTGAGTTATGGGGGAAAATATATTTAGGAACCAAACTGGTAATTTTTCAAAAATTTTGCTTTTTAGAGTTTAATATGGGGGAAACTTTGTGCCAATTGTTTGGAACCATTATTTATTTACACAACCATACCAAAGGTTGGTTCGATCCAGACCGAGACACTTTCAAGCACCTCTCTTAGACAGACTTAGCGGAGGAAGTAGGTGATGGACATTTACAATGCACTTGTAATTTATAGCCTCCATTTATGTAAGTATAACAGCTATTCATAAAATACACTTAAGTAATCCATTTATTTTCTAAAGTCATTATATTTATTCGTTTTTGTATTTAAAGTGTTTAATTAGTTTTTACCGATTATCAAAGTAGTATAACTGAATATAAAATTATTTAACCGTGTAATAATTACATTTACTTGTAACTCTTTAGTTTAATTTTTAAGACGTAAATTACATTTAGAAAGAAAGTATTTTACTACAAAGCCTATTCATATTCATGACGTTTTTCTAAACATATTTTATTTAAATAATATCCCAAATGAGATGATATGATTGCTTCAATATACCATCAAGTTAACAATTTACAGTTAAAAAAAAAATCAAAAAAAAATCATAAAATATATAATGGAGTAACAATTTAAATAAACTATAAATAACTGAAAAAATTATCAGATATTCCAATGAAAAGATTTTTTTTGCGAGGCCTTTCGCCTACATTGTAGACACCTTCAGACATAAAAAAGTCTTTGTTGAAAGGCCTCGCAAATATAAGTCATTTTATAGGGGGCATCTGAGAATTTCTTAAATTTTTTGTAATTTAAATAGTCTCTAATAAGGAACTCAAAAAAGAAACAACTTAACTATTGGGGTATAGTGATGCTTTCTACACTGAAACACCAGCCATCATTTTACGTTAGTGTAGGTATAGGATAGTGATATTTAATTATATATGTCCTGTAATACTAATACATTTCAACTTTGTAAATGAGTATTATATTGAAAATAATGATAATTTTGGTAATTGTCACTTTTATGTGGTGTAAATTTCATATTTATGAATCAAAAACCGAAATAATTACTAGTCATGTACATTTAATATGAGGGTAAAATGTTTATTGAAAATATTTATTACATAAAGCTTAACTGATTCAGTTATACAAAGCTTCCATCTGAAGACGGTTGCTTGAATTTACATTAAAGCACTTTGAGGTACAATATAATATACATATATCTGAGATCAGAATGTAAAAGTAATAATTGTCGGTATTATATTTTTACAGATATAAAGATAGTGAATATGTATAATTAAAAGAAAGTTTAGTTTTTGTACAACACATTCAGATTAAAATAAAAAGAATAATAAATAAAAAACAAGTTCAGTTGATTCCATTGCTAAAGTGTGTGCAGCTTAAATTGGTACACTTGAGAACAAAGTGTTAAGGAGGTTAAAGGCGTTAAGTTGTATGCTCTGTCCTCTTAATACTGACCTTGCGTCCGCTAAATGGTTGCCATCGACGTGAACACTAGTAGTCTGGGGTGTCCATTTCGGGTGGCAGTCAAGTTTCAGATGTTGTGTGGGGAAGAAAACTGAGTGTTAATATTGTCAGTTAGCTGAAACCCCATACCAATACTACGTAGTTCGGATTCCACGTAAATATGTAGGTCACTTAGTTGACCTGGCTATTGGGATATTATGAAATATCTCTTTCTGAGGAACATTCTACTTTAGTTAGTAACATTTACTAAACTCGTTCATCTACACTGCACTCATTTGCCTCTAACATTCGCCCATATCTTGACGATTGGCGTCCTAATAATGAATAATCTTAGGAAATATTACTACCGGATACCTAACAACTGTTATACTAGAATTGGTATTAAGATGCTATTAAATTTTGTCATAAATAATAAAAAAATTACGAAATAAATGTTTGTTTTTTGTTGTGTTTGAACGTAATCTTGTCATATCGTATTTAAGAATACTGAATAAAATAATGTATTTTGTATATTGACGTGTTTAAATTGCCTTAAAACCTACCAAATTTTTCTCATGTTATAAAACTTATGTGTATTAGTGTGAATGTTCTATTAATTTTTCTGAGCAGTTAACATTTTTCAGACAAGTGCTGTTTATTAGTACTTATCTGTGTTTAATTTATATAATTATGCAGTGTTTCATCTACTGCTCAATGTATCATTCACATTTCCTAGTAATTTTCAATAAATATATCTTGTCTTCACTAACAATAATTTATTTGAAAAAATGTTTGTTTTTCAATACGTCTAGGTCTAAGAATAATCATCTGACATGATATTTATTTTTAATTAATTGGATCTCACTGCAACATATTTAGTTAATGGCTTTTTTATATTTATTTGTGTTAATGCACAATGTTTTCAAAATATTCTGAGAGGAAAAGAATCAGAGAAACAGAGAAAATGGTTGAAATAATATCACGGACGGGTGTCTCATCCTTGTGTTCTGGGAATGTGTATTTGACAAAGTTTTATTCAGTGAAAACATCACAACCAAGTGGTAACCAACCTATTTTTGTGTGATTTGTTTTTATCAAACACATTTCTTTTTATCAAACAAAATATACTTTCCTTTAAAACACATGGTTTACTTAGACACACTATATCTTCACCAATAACCCTCTACTATATTTATAACATGCATGTTGCTCATTTCACTTTTAATATATTTTTTGATTAAAGGTGTATACTATAAATAACACAAAATTATATAATTTAGTTTTTTCTTTTTCACAAAATTTCACTCAAAACTGGAGTGGAATTCAAAATTCCATACGAGCATTATACCAATATGATTGTAACTGTAAATCAAATATAATATCCCTTTTTTACATTTTGTGTGTGTTTTTGTTCGTATTTTTAAGATAATAAATTGTATTTTTATTTATCTTATTTACTATATGTTTTGTCTCTTAAAGTTCACTTGACTATCCCTCTAGATTAAAGATAATTGAGATATACACTAAATACAGTTACTACATTTCTAAGAAGAAAATTAAAGACAAAAAACGATAAGCTTAACAATCATCAATAAAATATAGGACGGTTAAAAATACATTATAAATATTCATTTTTAATAATTTATGAAGCCCATTTTACCAGTAATTTTCTTGCCATCAATAATCGTTTCTTACTATTACAATCATATTATTTTTCTTATAATAACTTTATGTTTTGTTGATGGGAGATATAAATAGTTGAGAAAGAAAAACAGACATTTCAAAATCTACATATGAATCACGTATAAATTAATGTATTCATTTTATAGATAACAACTTATTGTATTAATGTTAAGTTAGGACAACAATGTAACCATACATTTACAAAACAATTAATAATATAAAAAAGTTGTCTGGATAGTATATAGTACTCTATTATTTAAGTGGCCAAGTATTTAAATATTCGTTAACATAAAATATCATATTTATAAGTCATACATAACACATCAATATATCATCTTATTATAGTGTGTATGTTTGAACGTTAAAATTATATTCAGAAAATGGGTTAGTTTAAATTTAACCAGAAAGTATAGTCGTGGATAAAATGTACTTTATAGATCGATTTAACTATAATTTTTCTAAAAATTATTTTTTTAGGGTATTTTATTATATGTGTAAGAATTCCAGTTTATTATGTTATTACAATCCTATAGTACCTTCCAGTAATAAAAACTAAAAATTAATAATAGTTTTTACACTAAATTAACAATGTTGTCGTACTGAATATAATACATTTTAAAGAATAATATGCAGAATTAGTATACGACTCATTCTTATTTTCTCTCACATCCTAGGGCCACTGAGTGACAGCATTCACTAATGTAAACATTTAATTTTTGTAAATAGTTTATATATTTGAGTTCGTCTTGATCTAGACCACGCTAGAACAATTTACAATTGTTTTATCGATTGAAAAATGGCAAAGTGTAGATTTTAAGTGGTAAAAAAATGTGGAAATATGAATATTATAACGTCTGTTTGTTGATGCTCATTTAAATATGTGAGCCCTATGATTAAAATTCAAAATATTTTATATTTTGTAATTGACAGTATATACATTGTAATATAAACGTCAAATAACTAATACTACTAAGCTAATCACATAAATGTACAACCAAACATACATTTTACAGTGTTTTTAACAAAACAACAACTTTAAGCTTAATTATGAAATTAGGAACTCATATAATGAGTAGCAAGCATTGATTAGTAGAAATTTGTTAAGTAAATATTTACATTTTGTCTTGGTATTTTAAAACTTTATAGAATTTTTATAGGATAATTTTGAACCAATGTTTTCAGGAAGCAGGGAAGCAAGTTCTAATCTATGAGAGGTATGTTATGCTGTCTTTGCCATGTGGTATAATTATGTATATTTTCAACAGTTACAATTTGTGTACAGTAAAATTTATAAATATTGACATCTCATAAATGTATATTGAAGGCAATGTTAACATTCTTAATAATTTGAAATGATAATTATTCTAAATTTAATTTGGCCTACTAGTATACAATATCTGTTATGTATAATTATAATGGTACATTTATAAATGATTGTAACGTCTACATGTAACTGTGATGAATTTAATGTTTATTTAGTTTAAGTACATAGAGATGATGTGGATAAAAAAGCAAGTACTGACAGGACTAGGTTCTGGAAAATTATTACGTTGATAATTTCTAAAGTAAAATAGAAATTATTTCCTTGAAAATGATGTGTGCACGAGTTTATTTATTATGAATGTGTAGGATACTTCATAATAACATTTCAGTAATAATATATTACTTTTTTTAGTAAAATAGTAACATATTTTAATTAAAAAAAAGAAAAAAAAGAGTAACATGAAAAAAATTTTACCATTCTTTTACCTGTAATTTATTTAATAAACAACAATTTTAAACGGCATTGTATTATTTATTGTTTCAATTTCAAAAGGAAGGTGTGTGAGCCAACTAAACTTATCATATATTATTAATAATGTCGTAAAAACAGTATTAATTTATTATAATTGCTTCATCCCAGTTTCTTTTTGTTAGTGTTGAACTAAACATACGTATTTCATTAACTATATTACGTGTCCCAGATATAATAATATAGTAAATGTATGGGCCAACATAATTTTTATTGATCGACAGCTCAAGTTTAACCAACATTTCCATAATATGAATTTTTTCCTCCAATTTTAAATTAGAAAAGGTGCAACATAATATTTTTGGAGATAAAATGAATCTTAAAAAATAAGTTGATGCCAAATACCACCTGGCATATTACCTTTTCATTTAAAAGAGCTGGCTCTCTTGGCTTAAAACTCAAGTTAGTTGGATTATTAGGGCTAAAGCTTTTAAAAAGTGGGTTAAAAGCTTTTATTGTATTTCATAAAATGTTTTCTGTTTCCTGAATAAGAACACTCATGGTGTATTTAATATTTCTATGAAACTTTCACTACTGATTTAGGTAGTGAGGTTGTTGAAGGCTGTAATTGAATTAATTAATTAATTTCAATTTACTAACAAGCTAACGTTGTTATAGTAAAAATCTTACACAATAATAATTGCTATATAATACATATATTGTTTCTATGTTAAGAATATCTTATTGATTTAAAATCGTTTAATTGTTAAGTTATTGTAATTTTTATATTTAGTTTAAAGAAATCTTTAGTAAATAATGTTTTTAGACTAATATAATGTTGGTATATAAAAACAAAAATAACACTTATTTTAACTAATGTGTTCGTAAGACCGTGTTACTAAGAACATGTTACTTCAGTACATAAAATTTACTTAAAAATTATATGTTAATGTGGTACGGAAATATACTTAAGACTAGAACTCTATCGTTGAGGTAGTGGAGTGCCTCAAGTCAGGTCATTTTCTGTATAAGTATGCTATTTTATTTTCTCTCTGACGACCAAACTCTGTTGGTAAGGGATTGATAAATGAATGGGGAAGTTGTATTATTTTATTTTTCAATGAATTGCATATTTTGGTGGTAGTATAATACATCTATCATAGACATAATTATTAGATACCGTTACATTTTATTTCAAATACATTATACATGTAATAACGAAAGAACCCTGTTAATGACATAATAAGGAGTAATAATACAGCAGTAATATTATTCATTTCAATAACATCCTATAGCCAAGAAAATTATCAGAAAATTCAAACCCTATTGATATATATCTCTTATACCAACATTCTTGATGTTACGGTTATGCGTTATTTTGAGTTTGATAACGAAAAAAAATTGACACTGATATTTATTTTATCAAAGGGAACAACAATACATTTTTTAACTTATCATTACACGTAAAACGTAGATATAACGAAACAAAAAACATATCAAACTACAAATTCGTTGTTTTTGTATATAATTAGTGCAAGGGTCATTTTTCACAGTTAAGTAACATTTATTTAGGCAAGTAACAAATATTACCAGTTTAACATAACGTTACAATAGTTTATATTTAATACTATCTTAGTATTATTTTTTTACCTTTTCTTATATTAAACTTCACTCACCAGTTTACATGGGCCTGAAGGCATGTGCGTGAACCTTATTCAACGAGTTTAGTACCGAAAATTTTCTCAGTTGGGGATTCGAAACACACAGGAAAATTACAGTTAACGGTTAAGTGTACTTTGATAAGGAAGAATTTTGCTCTAATTTAATTGTTTAGGTAAATAATTTGATACAGAAGGAATATAAATATTAGCTATACCTTTATTTATAGAAAACAAAGAAGAGTATAACGGTATAGTCCTACAAAGTCTTGTTTTTAACCGACTTTATGTCCATCATAAAGCATCATAAAAAGGTACAATAAATAGGTTAATGTATATCACAGTATAAATACAGTATGTTGTAAATACAGTTTCTTTTAAAACGAAACCCTATTTACAAGTACAAAAAATGAAGGTTTAAGATAAAAAAAGTTCATGGTTGGTAGCCCTGGTTCTTCTTATTTCTTTGTTATCAGCTGATTTACACTGTGAAATTATTGTTCACTTTATTTGGGTTTCGTGCAGTGTTATTAAGTTGAGGTTAGAAACATGGTTTTGAGAAAACTTTGAAAAGATGTCCAGACATTTACTAAAGAGGACAGAACGTTGTATAAATGCCAATGCTAGATTATTTGAACACCAAACCTAAAAAAAAATGTCATTAAAATCATATAAATAGTTGTAATAAATAATAAAATATGTTACAAATATGTTTTCATTGTAAATGTTAGTTCAGATCATACGTTGCGTTGTAAAAGAAACACGTTGCATAATAATACCGGCATAAAGGAAAATGTTTAAGTAATGTATATTATATATTAAAATTATATATATAAAGTTAAAGATTGTCTTGTTTTACCAGGTGAAGTTAGAGCTAAGTAGCCCTCTCTAACACTAACCTGGGGACCAACGGCTTTACGTGACTTCCGAACCACGGGAGCGGCAGGGCAAAATCTATTAGTGGTCACATCGGGAATCGAACCCGGACCGGCAGCGTGGCAAGCGAGCGCCTTATCGCCTTATCTACGGCCGCTCCTATAATATAATACGAAGCATAAGTAAATGTGTAATTACTTGTTTGGACGGGGCCGATTATTGTAATGAATATTGAGCTAGAATAGTAATGAATATGTATTAGACTAATATTAGTTGGCTGCTATATTGGTAGAATTATTTATCCCTTAACTTAAAAACAAATTCGATCAATAATGGATGTGGTTTGGTCAGCTCGGAAAATTATTTATGTACTGTTAATTAGTTCAACTAATACAGTAATTAATATTTACAAAATAACATTTATTTAATATATATTGAAGTGTAAAACACATTCAATATCAAAGCCTAAAAGTAGCATATTCGTCTTTAAATCATATTCTCACTTGCCTTTGTGTGAACAAAGCAATGTCGTCTAAACAAAGACAGTCATTGTATCATCCTTGTTAACAGTTATACGTTTTAATTCAACTTGTTTCTTAAGTTTTAAAGCTTAAGCAAAGCATTATCTAAATACAAAGGAAGTCGCTTATTTCTGCAAGTTGGCTCTCATCGTTATTTGAGGAAAGACTTTACCTAACCCTTATTATAATGACGTAATAAGGACTCGTTGCTTAAAGTTATAATGACATTAGGAATCTTTAACTGCTACTTGTATTGTACATAAAAGGCCACTGAACAAAGCTTGAGCACATGTCACTTTTAGACTATTTAATGTTTATGAAATATGTTTCACAGCTTATCCTCACAAATAGAAAACTTATCAGTTAGAGCCATAAACATCACAAAAGCATGGAATGCCTAAAAGTATACATGGAACTAAATTTTTTCAAAATAAATGAGAATTTAACATATTGAACAGAAAAGAACATTAATTAAACATGTATGAATCGGAAAAAAATTTGAAAAGCTGGATCATATCAGTGCAACGAAACAGAGTATTTAAAACATTTTCCAGGCCTACCAGAAAATATTTTAACTATGTAAATAGCAAGAAATTAATGGAGACTGAATCCATAGACAGTTTAAAATAGGGATGTTAAATGTGATTAAAGTTTTAAATACTTTACATTGTATTAAAACACATTAGATAACATAATATTTTTTTGTCTATTTTAATATAAGTTTATAAACATAGTTTTTATAATGTTATTAATACAATTACTGCATTATTCAGTATGTATAGTATATTTTAAACTACATTTATATTGTATTACATGATAACTTTAATAAATAGTTGATCTAATAGGATGGAAAGAAAATACAGTTTGGTCAAAGTCACAGGGTAGAAAATCCTTTAATAATGTGCACCGGTGGGACAATTTTCCAACCAAGTGGCTTCGGACTCAGGATCTGTCGTTGGCATCCTTTATATTACGAAATACGTTTAGTGGCAGAAACTTGTATGGAAACTATTGTACTGTAAATAGTGAGAGGTCGGGACGATATTGCATAATCGTCTAAGATATATTGAAAATATATTTAAGTAATCTAGTATAAATAATACTAAATAATTGTAAATGTTAATATGTGTACAATTATAAAAAGGTGAAGTAATGTTGTGAAAATGCGCACACTACACACAAATTAGATAAATATGTCACATAGTTAAATGTCACATTTTGTATTGTGTGTGTTTTATTAAATTGAGTTGAATATTCAATATTTATATTATCACTTTCACAATACTTACATATATTACAATGTAATAGGGATGATTAAAAGGCAATTTATTACGCTTTTTAAAACTATAAATAAAAATGAAGGCTTTAATAATGTTGAAATATGTATCCATATAATATACATATGAGAAATACTAAAAAATGTTTTATTATACATAAAATTTTAATGCCCTAAAGCCTTATGGATTTTGAGAAACGGCCATCAGTCAGTGGTATTTGGCATTTTTATACATTTATATCATCTGTGACAAAATGTTTTGATTTTCCCCAAAACATGATATTTTGTTGATTTTATAATAGGACTATTTTCATTTTAATTCACACGCATGCACACACGCGCGTGCGCACATACACACACACACACACACACACACACACACACACACACACACACACACACACACACACACACACACACACACACACACACACACACACACACACACACACACACACACACACACACACACACACACACACACACACACACACACACACACACACAAAACACACACACGTGCGCACACGCACACATGCACACGCATCATTATATAAACAGTTTGGCTCTCGAGAAAAATGCTAACTCCTCTTGGCTAGCGATCCTAATGGTCGTGTCGAAGAGCTACGGAATCTCTCCGCTAGATAGCATGGCAGTTTACTTATGATGGATTCCGCATCGTTCATTTAGATTTTTCGTTGTGTAATATATTTAGTGATTTTATTCTATTAATCAGTAAATCACCAGTAAATAAACCATATCATTAAAACTCTCCATTGGCAGAAAAAGTGATTTTCAACCATCCATCAATCTATTGAGGCTAATCATCATGAATGCAGTTAATTACATTGCGTGTATATTTGTATCAGTCTGTAATTTAATTGCATGAAATATGAAAATAATTATATTGCAGATATGTTAGCGTGAATTTAACGCTCGATATTCATCTAAATTAGAGAATACTAACAATCAACTCACAAAGTTGAAAAAAATCGTTTTACGAATATAACATCTATCAATATCAAATATATATAAAACATTTACAATAAAAGTTAAAGAAATATAACATTGTTAAAATTGATAACATTTTCTTTTTCAGACGTAAACATAAGAAATACACATAATTTAATGCGTCATTGCAGTAAGAGTGTGAGTTTATAAAAGCATTTATTTATTGTTCTTAATTTAAAAAGAACGAATATTAAAAACAATACCAACTACAATGATGTACAATGTACAATGAATAGTTAGAGGCTGAACGATTCAATTTACGAAATGAAGAAGTTATTTTAGTATTATATTAAACACACAAATAATATGTAATCAAATCTTTTTTAATTTTTAAGTTAGTAGAAATAATTTAAAATAATTTTTAAGACATACTATTATATATTATTTCAGCTAATTATTATTTTAAAAAAAGTTAAATTTTACTATCGCCAACTAACAAATAACAATATTTTGCGGAGTGTTGTTTAAACCATATACCCTTTATTCTCTTTTATTTAGTCATTAAAGTATAATGTTATATGCAAATAAAAAAAGTGAAATGTTAGTATTGCACAAATAACACAAATCGACAGTAAAAATCATTGGGATTCTATTATCAAGAAGATATATTACATCTTCAGAGCTGGCTGCAAGTCATTTGTTTCGCTTATATACTCTATCCATGTTCACATCAACCGACTGGTCCCAATTGGCAAGTAGTAAGTTCGGGTGGATATTTACATGTTTAAACATGTAAGTACTAAATGAGTATATTTATTTAATATAAAAACGTCATTCACTAAAAACAATTTCCTCATCTATTCTTATAATTCCTCTATACTACATATTAAAAAAATGCAACTCGTCCAAACTCCAGCTGTATATTTGACTAAATATTAAATAAAGATATAAATATTGTATTAATCCAGATAGTGCACTATGCGTTGTTTATTCAATACATTAGAACGGGGCCACCACGTGTGACGTAATATCCGCCATTTGCCGGTGCACCGGAACTCACTGACCATTGCAAAATAACCCAATAATCTGTACATGAGAAACTGTTTGGTTATATTTTAAAATGCAAAATATTAATAATTTCATTAAAAAATTTTAGCATTCATGTTTAATTTGATGTGCTGTACTCAAACAGATTATAACAACATATCTTCAAAAACCTTAACTATAAAAGTGTAATTTTATCAGTTTTGTAGGTTTATTTATTGATACATATGTCGACATGTTCTTTATTGATACATATGTCGACACGTTGTTTATTGATACATATGTCGACATGTTCTTTATTGATACATATGTCGACTTGTTCTTTATTGATACATATGTCGACATGTTCTTTATTGATACATATGTCGACATGTTCTTTATTGATACATATGTCGACATGTTCTTTATTGATACATATGTCGACATGTTCTTTATTGATACATATGTCGACATGTTCTTTATTGATACATATGTCGAAATGTTCTTTATTGATATGTCGACACGTTCTTTATTGATACATATGTCGAAATGTTCTTTATTGATACATATTTCTTTATTGATGCATATGTCGAAATGTTCTTTATTGATACATATTTCGACATGTTCTTTATTGATACATATTTTATTGATACATATGTCGAAATGTTCTTTATTGATACATATTTTGTTGATACATATGTCGACATTTTCTTTATTGATACACATTTTATTGATACATATGTCGACATGTTCTTTATTGATAAATATTTTATTGATACATATGTCGACATTTTCTTTATTGATACATATTTTATTAATACATATGTCGACATGTTCTTTACTGATACATATTTTATTGATACATATGTATATATGTTCTTTATTATTACATATGTCGACATGTTATTTATTGATACATATGTCGACACGTTCTTTATCGATACATATGTCGACATGTTCTTTATTGATACATATGTCGACATGTTCTTTATTGATACATATGTCGACATGTTCTTTACTGATACATATTTTATTGATACATATGTAGATATGTTCTTTATTAATACATATGTCGACATGTTATTTATTGATACATATGTCGACATGTTCTTTATTGATATATATGTCGACACGTTGTTTATTGATACATATGTCGACATGTTCTTTATTGATACATATGTCGACTTGTTCTATATTGATACATATGTCGACACGTTCTTTATTGATACATATGTCGACATGTTATTTATTGATACATATGTCGACACGTTCTTTATCGATACATATGTCGACATGTTCTTTATTGATACATATGTCGACATGTTCTTTATTGATACATATGTCGACATGTTCTTTACTGATACATATTTTATTGATACATATGTATATATGTTCTTTATTAATACATATGTCGACATGTTATTTATTGATACATATGTCGACATGTTCTTTATTGATATATATGTCGACACGTTGTTTATTGATACATATATCGACATGTTCTTTATTGATACATATTATATTGATACATATGTCGACACGTTCTTTATTGATACATATGTCGACATGTTCTTTATTGATACATATTTTATGTCTTGTATAATCAATGCATAGGCAGCTAGTAATAGTGTAACTGGGTGGCCAAGTGGTCTAAGGCGTCATTACTTCCAGGTTGGGTTAGAGATATTGCTGGTATGAATCCGGCCTACACTGGAAGATTTATCGGTATTATTCACCTTTTACTGGACTGTTGCTCCCCCTTACTGTGTATGAATAAGTTACTCGGGCAAATCAATAGTATATGGACAATGGGAAGAATTAGGTTAAGAAGGAGATCACCCTTTACATAATAATTCAAACTTGGCTATTTTTTAAACAAAATTTAGATTTTTTTAAATTTGATCTTAGTTTAAATTAATTATTAACTACTTATTACATACTTGAAATTTGTATTACATGTACTTATTTGATTATTTGAATTACTTATCAGTGCTAACAATATTCATTTATATATACCTATAGTTTTATTTTAAAATATTAATGTTTTAGTGAATTTTTGTTTGAACAGATGCATTATTAGTTAATAAAAAGTCAGCAGAGAGCAACTGTTTGAAAATTAGTAGTAATATGGATTGGACTTGAGATATTTTAAATATAATATCTTTAAAAAATTGAGAATATGTACAGCATATTTACAATTAAAATATTTTGTTATATAGCTTGCCCACATATACCGTAAACAGAGGCCAGTTAATATCGTAAGTTTGAGTTTGTAAAATATTTTTTTTAATATTTTGAAAGAAATAAATTATTATCACTATAAAGAATAAAAAATGATAAACTATTACAATATTTTTTTCAAGTAAGATATGTACACATTTTTACAAAATAATAATTTATATTTTAATTCTGTGTATTACAAATATTTTGTACGTTTAATAAGTCATAATACCTTGTACAATTAAAATTAGTTTTATCCAATTACAAACACAATTATGCAGAAAGTGATCACATATGTATATAAACCATTTATTTTCTAACTAAATATTCAAATGTTCACACAATATACAGGGTGGGTTTTTTTAAAACGCAACCCACGATTTGAAATAAAAATGACAAACTAAATATACATCTATAACACATTTAATTATTATTAACATTTATTACTACTATTTAGGGTTGGTGTTCAAAAAAACCAGCATTATCATTTATACGACGTTCTGCCATTTTTAGTAAATTTATGGACACCTTTTTTAAAGTTTGCTCAAAACTATGTTTCTAACTTCAACTTAATGGAAATTGCACGAAACCCAAATAAAGTGAACAACGATGCAACAATGTAAATCAGCTAATAGTCGAGGAAGAAGAAAACACAGGGCTACCAACATATGAACTTGTAACTATCTTAAACCTTCATTTTCTGTACTGGTTAATAGGGTTGCTTTTTAAAAGAAGCACCCTGCATATTTCTTCTGAACTTGAAATGACAAGTGTTTGTAGTGTGTTAAAGATTGAATTGTATTAATATGTACAAACAGTTTCAAATTTAGGAGTACTTACAAACCCAAAAAAGTATGATCATACCTCATTCTCATCGGCAATGTTAAAAATAATTGCCACGAAAGGTGGAGTAAAATCGAATAATACAAATTTTACAACAATACAATAAAACTTATCCCGAATCGCTATGTACTTACAATCTAAGCATATTGATAATTGCTTTCAAAAAATTTTAATACAAAAATAATGAATATATATAATGTATATACTACAGCCTACTTAGAACTTATTGATGTTATGTTTATTTTATAATGTTATCGCGAGTATCAGGAATCAGAAAATATTTCAAAAATATATGTGCATTACTACTCAAATGTCTGTTTTAAACTAAACTATATACATTAACTGTATATACTCGTACATAATACATACATACTAAAATCTACTAAAGATTTCCATACTATATACGTAATATTTTAATACCAGATGACCACAAAAACTGTAAAAATAGTTCGTTATGCCATTGTCACCAGAATTATGTTACATACGTTCCAACTTTACGTGTGCCCCTGTGTGTTGTGCTAGTTGGTCTGCCTTCACAGCTACAGGCACAAAACATCCCTTATGCTGTTAAGTAATATTTGTTTTCGTAATGTGCGTAATGTGTGTGTTGTGTGTGTCAGTTTTTTATTTTATATTTTAACGACGCCTTATGGCTGAACTTCAATGTCTGAAGATGACACTTTGATGTCGAAACGGCCGTAACATTTGTTACGAACTTATGAGCTGATTGACGAAGGTAATTATTTAATTTAGTCTTATAAGCAGCTCAGGGGCTAGAAAATATGGATTTTAACATCCCTTATACTGTACAAATCCTTGGTCTTGTGGCTTAAAAATAATTTTATAGTTTGTAATTAAAAATTATATCAGTACTGTATAATTTTGACAGGTGGAACACAATATTACAAAACAAATACGATTTCTGAAATACTTAATATCATAAGTATAGTTACTAAGTTTACTAAACCTCAGTCGATACCAAAGACTTTAAAATGAATAATAACTGTGCTCATTTTTTCTAAGTATTTATAAAATTAGGGATACGATCTGGTATTACCTACATGTCATCAATATTTTATAAAATGAGCAATACGATCTGGTATTACCTACATGTCATTAATATTTTATAAAATGAGCAATACGATCTGGTATTACCTTCATGTCATCAATATTTTATAAAATTAGCAATACGATCTGGTATTAACTACATGTCATCAATATTTTATAAAATGAGCAATACGATCTGGTATTACCTTCATGTCATCAATATTTTATAAAATTAGCAATACGATCTGGTATTAACTACATGTCATCAATATTTTATAAAATTAGCAATACGATCTGGTATTAAGTACATGTCATCAATATTTTATAAAATGAGCAATACGATCTGGTATTACCTTCATGTCATCAATATTTTATAAAATTAGCAATACGATCTGGTATTAACTACATGTCATCAATATTTTATAAAATGAGCAATACGATCTGGTATTAACTACATGTCATTAATATTTTATAAAATGAGCAATACGATCTGGTATTACCTTCATGTCATCAATATTTTTTTAAATTAGCAATACGATCTGGTATTACCTTCATGTCATCAATATTTTATAAAATTAGCAATACGATCTGGTATTAACTACATGTCATCAATATTTTATAAAATTAGCAATACGATCTGGTATTAAGTACATGTCATCAATATTTTATAAAATGAGCAATACGATCTGGTATTACCTTCATGTCATCAATATTTTATAAAGTGAGCAATACGATCTGGTATTAACTAGATGTCATCAATATTTTATAAAATGAGCAATACGGTCTGGTATTACCTACATGTCATTAATATTTTATAAAATGAGCAATACGATCTGGTATTACCTTCATGTCATCAATATAAAAAAAAAAATGAGCAATACGATCTGGTATTTCTTTCATGTCATCAATATTTATAAAATGAGCAATACGATCTGGTATTAACTACATGTCATCAATATTTTATAAAATGAGCAATATGATCTGGTATTACCTACATGTCATAAATTTGTTATAAAATTTATCGTATCTAAATAGAAAGGAAAGTAAAATGTCCCCAAATATGTTTTAAAATTACCACGTTTACTATTTTAGCGTTTCGAAACGCTACTTAAACGTGCTGACTCGTTTTTACTTGGCTATAAACTAGATGTTAACGATGTACTTTATGACAGCAATTTTCTTTATAACAAGCCTTTATGTTTCGTAGAAGACGTTGTTGCAATTTTACCTAAAACGTTTTAAGAATTCAGTGGGAACTTCCAGAGGGAACAATTAATTTAACTTTGTTCAGATTAAATTTGTAATAATAGTTGTACATTTTAAAAGGAACACTCACAAAATTCCCTATTTTTTTCTCAATTATTTTAACAAAACACAGTTTAGCATTAAATGAAAATTGTAATTTTCTCTTTACAAATGCTTTTCTGTTAGGGATCTCTTAAATTTGTTAATATTCAAAATTTCAAAGGACTACACTGAAATTCCATAGTTAAATTATTGAAAACAACGGGAAACAATGTGTGTTTAATTTTTAATTAAAACAAAACATAAATTTTAATTAAGATAGTATATAATTAACTCATAAATCAATCATATTTTATCAATCAGTTCTACTAAAAGGGATTGAATAACGTGGTAATGATGATTTATATTATAATATCTTAATTATTGAACCAATCATGAACAGTGTATAAAATAAATTGTTTAACAGACTTTAAAAATACAATAAACATTATTAAATTTACTAACGGCTCTAGTAATTTATTTAATTACAGTTATCAGTTAAATATTCAGTAAGGTTAATTGTACTATTTTCACAGTGTTATATGTTATACTGTATAAAACTCTTTGTAGTTATATATGAGTAATTATACATTTTTAAATAACTAATTTGTTTTAAATCTACAAATAAACAATATTCAATTCAATATCCTGTTTAATTTACCATTACCTAACCTAACCTAAGTGCATGCACATTCTGTAATTTGATCACAAGAAACAATTTTGAAAAAAATACTTTTCAAAACTAATACTAACAGTAGCTTTGACATATCATAGTTGTTTGTTTATGTATGTAATAAGAGCTCTGAGTAACAATTCTAAGATGAATGGAAACTTTAGCTAATGAATAATTAGGGCACGACCTAATTAATTATTAGTTTTATTACTTTACGGTTCGCGAGATAAGTAAACATGTAGAGTAAACTCTTTATAGCAAACGACACCAACTGTTTTCTCAAAATCAACAATCTTAGTTCTCGTTTAAAGGCAATATTGTTGTTTATAGTCCAATACGCTTTCTAAAAAGGTTTGAAAAAATAAATTATGAAATTATAATATGGTTCTTCAACATATTACTATTGTATAAAAATATAATTGTGTCTGTGTCTTTTATTTAACAACACAAACAATTCTAGACCCATTTAGTTCAAAGTTAGCACGACATTCTTAAAGTCTCTGGTTAACACATAGGCCTATCTTTATTTTGTGGTTCCATTAGGGCACCGCCCTAGGGGCTCTAAGAAGTATCGATGGCAATACCAATTTGACAATTGTTTATAATAGTGTTCAAGGTAACTAGAAAAGACGGTAGGTACCACCACAAGAATGCGCAGTAGACATGTGACGTCACATGGGTGAAATCAGTTGATTTGTTTATTCTATTAAACACTAGTAACTAAACCTAATAATTACGTAGAAGCATTCGGCTAAATATTAATCAATTTATTTACCACATATCAGCTGGAATTGTAATTACGGGAACTAGAACAGTATTTTTTGTGTTTATTTTTGCTATTTCACCCACAAGTGACGTCATGGGAGATGCACGTACAGTATTAACTACCATCTTATTTTGTAGGTGCTATGTTCTGAAATAAATACTGGACCTAACCACAACGCATTTTTGCATTATACAGATGCTACTAGGTGCATACCAAACCTAACCTGGAGTTAACTTATTTCTTCCATGTTTTGTATTACTGAACGCAATAAGCACAATATAAATCAACGTAAACCCCGTAATAAGGATGGGCACTGTGAAAGTATTTAATATTTTTAAAAGTCTTTACAAAATTACAAGCTTCGCTCAGTTGAATTTTGCAAACTGAAGAGGTAGCATCCATATCTCCCAGAAGATCCTGAGAATAGCTTTTTGTTCCTCTACCTTGTAGGTTATTATTAAGATTTCGGTTTTGGTAGGTCCTCCACGTTTACCTTTAGCCTCTTTGTGGAACTAGGACTGCGGCCTCGTGGGACAGCTCGGCCTACGGCCTCGCCAAAACGCTCTCCTTTAGCCCCCTTTGTGTAACTCGGCCTGTGGCCTCACCGAGGCACTCTGCTACAGTCCCATTTGTGGATATCGGCATGTCGCCCGATGAGGAAGATCGGCCTACGGCCTCACTAGGATTCTTCAGCAGTATGACCATGAATTTTGGTTTTTGGGTCAGTGGAGCTCATAAACATAGTATTTTCTAAAATCCGATGGAATATTTTTAAGTAATATAAGAATACCTTTCATTTGATACCTCATTTGGGTGTATTAGTTTTAACATTACTTAATTTGGATTTTTGTTAACCTTATGCTACAAAATGCAAAGTAAATAACATTATACTGCTAAGTAACTATAGAAACATACACGAAAACTACGCCACTTATAAAAAATGACGGTAGGTATCACGCGTGTCTCCCATGACATCACATGTCCTAATTGGCAAAAATTAACACAAACATACTGTTCTAATTCCCGTAATTACAATTCCAGCTGATAAGTGGTAAATAACTTGCTTACTATTTAGCTAAATTGGTAGATTTAATTACCAGTATTTAATAGAATAAACAAACCAGCTGATTTTACCCATGTGACGTCTCAGTCTACTGAGCAGCCTCGACGTGATACACGGGAAGTCTAGAAGTCTCTGGGGCATAAATAAGAATTTTCCCACCAATCGATTTATCGTACTCTCATTTCAAGATTAAAAATCCTTCGAGCCAAAAAAAAGTTCGTCTGGATGTGGCTTGTTTTATAATAATAATATTTTATTATTATAAGTTTAAATTGTGGATATATTACATCTGTTAACTATCAATATTTTGGAAATATATGTATTTTTTGGAAACTCTAATTGGTTTTTCAAATATGTGTTACATAACTCATGACAAATGTAGAATTTCACTTATTTACGTCTAAAAATAAATAAATAAATAAAAACAAACTATTAAATATAATGGATTATTATAATTTTAGCAGGAGAAAGTGTCGTTGTAAACAAAACTTAAGAATCTATTTCATATATCTTTTACGTTTTCTAGGGTTAAAAAAAGTATAGTAATATTCGGACGTAAGAAATTTATTTTATAAAGTTATTTTGAAATGTACTTAAGAAAGAATGTAACTCAATGCTTAAAAGGAGACCTTTATAAAGACATTTTCTATGACAAGGCAATTTAATTACTTTTGTTTCCATTATTTATAACACTTATACATTCACTCGTGTAATTTATATATTTTAAACCTTAGACATTTACATCTTAAATTTATATACTTTTGAGAAGTGCATTATTTTAGCAACTGCCCAGAGATTATTGGGTACAAAATACATTGTGATCAGATAATAAAAGTGTAGTTCTAAAACTGCCTTCGTCTACACTTTGATAAAATTTACTAAGCCATTGAGAGCAGACGTCTGTTTCAGCACTTAACTGTGACCACTTGGAAGTTACAACTCACCTCAGTTTACTGACTGTGTTCTATTTTGTCTCATTGAATTATGTACCTTAGTAAAACATATACTAAGATGAAATCATATATATTTGTGAATAGATTCATTACTTCATATATACGGATCCATTTAATAGTATTTATATCAATAAAATACTTTCAAAATAACGAACATATTCATATCGTATCATTTAACAATAAATGAATAATTTATATTTTATTATCTATACGATATTTGTTTGTGAAATATAAATTTCTACTTAGCTAAATTAGTTATGCTAGATTAACTCACTCAGAAACGGGTGTTAAATAATATTTTAGTCAAAAATGAAAATAAAAAGGAACAGTCCATTCGAAAATCCAAAGGATATAAAAGCCACAATTCCTTCACCATCCTTCTGTGTTTTATTGAATACTTTCCAGTTACTTCATCATTGAGGATACTGTAGGCGGTAGATTACATGCTCGGTTCTCTTAATACCAACACAGCATCCGCTCAAAGGTTGCTATTGTGGTGAACACTAGTAATAAGTCTGGTGTGTTCATGTTGGATTATATTCAATGTTCAGAAATTGTGTAGGGGAGAAAACCGAGTATCAAGATCACCAGTTAGCTGATAATCAGATCAAAACTGCGTGGTTCGGATTCCACATAAAGCTGTATGTCCATTAGTTACCGTGAATATTGGGCTATTAATAAATAGCTCTTTTTGAAGAAGAGTTGACCTTAGTTAGTAACACATACTACACTAGTTCATCTACTCATTACAATCATTCGGCCCTAATATTCGCCTGCATAGTGACGATCGGCGTCTTACTTATTAATAATGAAAAGTAATAATAATGAAAAAACAAAGAAAAGACGTAGCACATTACAAAGAAAGCAAAGACCTCTTTGTTCCAGATATTGGTTCGGTTATAGTCTTTTTTTCAATGCTGATTTAAAATAGGTCCAATAATAAATAGGGCTTTCAGTTTAAAGTTTGTTTCTTAAGACAGTTTTTTTTACTATTTTAAAACTTTTTGTTTCTTTAATTGTTATTCTTGATACTTTTCTAAAGTCTTTAAAGAATTAAATTTGGATTATTAATATATCTGCAATAAAAGTGTTGACCTTGAAGTGTTTATCTCTTGCGATACAGAAAAGTAATAAAACGTTTGTGTAACAAGCTAACAAACCATAACTCGGCATGTCTGTGTACGTAGAGGAGTTGTGTCTTACATATGCATCTCTCTTCACTAAAGGCCATATTATAAGCATATTTTTATGTATATAACATAACCATAAAAAAAATCACATAACAGTTTTCAATACAGGACTAATTATAAATATTTGATATTGGGATGCAATAATTAAAACACAAATAAAACCTAGTCTTCCATACATAAACTGTTGATATTAAGCTAGCTTAAAAAAAGTTTCATCTAGAGAGGTAAAACTTTCAACAACTCCCTTCTTCAAATATTCCATATTTGTAGTTAGTCTTTTTGCCAGTACCTTCTAGACGGCTTCATAAAAATATTGCAGTAGGGATAAGTCTGGATATCTGGGTGAATTGGCAGTGACCAATCATAAGAGCTCTCTGACTTCGCCATTTATTAGAGGGAATGATCTCTAAATAATCTCTTACGTTTTATCTTAGAAGCACAGTCTAGCCCATTCTTAACATTTATTTTATAAAGGTATTGCCCTTACATTTCTGATTCCTGGAGCTCTTCGAACTGTAACATTTTAATGAACCATTATAATATAAATATATTATGCTAAAATTCTTTACTCGTGCCTACGGTGATTTATAGTTTATTAAGTCGCCTTGCAATACATAAATAAAATGTCATAATATGTAGAAGAAACTCTTAGATCCTAAAATAAACTTACAATCGACGATTCTCATAATGAATTTACATTTATAAATTTTTGAGTAATATATTTTTCAGAACGTATGAAAAATACCTTCTGAAAAACGTTATTGAAAATTTTGAATAAAAAGAGACTATTTTATTTCATAATGTAAGTGGTACTAAAATATACCTTAATGATTACAATTGTTTAGATAAATAGGCAATATAAGACTTCTAATCAAAACAAACTGTATTACTTCCTAGAATTATTTTAAGCAGAACGTTATATAATAAAAAAAAAAAAAAAAAAAAAAAAAAAAAAAAAACACAATATACTGACGATACTATTATTAGAATACTTGAATCCTTTCATAACACTATAAGAATTTCCGTCGTATTTTTTATTTGATATATGGAGAACTATTGACCTTACAATATTTTTATTTTTTACAAATTAATTTGTTCATAAGACGCCGATCGTCAAGATATGGGCGAATATGGATTTCGAATGAGTGTGATGAGTGTAGATGAGCGAATCTAGTCATTGTTACAACCTAAGGCCGACTATTCCTTAGAAAGTGTCATTAATTAATAGCCCAATGACAAATGAACAGCCGGTGGTTATCAGCTAATCCTTCTCAAAATGTATTGACTCTGATTTGGATCGAACTAAGAACCTTTAGCACATGAAGCTGGGATTGAACCAACTACGCTACCCACAAATTTTTTTTAATACATTTTACAAAATGTATTAAACATTATCAAGCATGACAATTATTTGTTAACTGATTGATGATGTTTACTAAAATATTTTAAGGCCTAAATTAGTTGTGAAAGTACTTATTATAAATGAGATAGAGTAAGTTTTCTTGCATATTACATAATAGTGAGTTATATCATAGAACGATCATTGTTAAGAGAATCAATATTCATGACTTTATTAAGAAGTGTGAAGTAATCAGTAAATATGTGTCTTCATTTTTTTATCCCAGCTAAGCTTACAAGCTGTGACTTTCTTGAGCTACTCCAATATTTTAATTATTAATGTAAAAGATTTTCTATAATTTCCACTACTAAAGTGTCATTAAGTAATTAGAACATTTAGTATCATTAATAGAAACACGTTTAACATATTTAAATGCTGAAAATGCCAGAACTGAGTTCAAGGTAACCGATAATTACAATGAACATGACAGGTAACGAGGTACATACAAGTTTCCATCAACTGCTTGAGGGTTACATGTTGAGCTCAACTAAACCCAAACCATGAGTCTATTACTAAGTGATATAAACGAATTTAATCAAAACTATTTGCACTATTTAACATCTTGTACTCAAGTTTTGTCCCAAGCTTTAAGGTACAATTTGGTTTTGATTTTGGAAGGTGGTGTGTAACAATTACAAACTTCTGAACAACCAAAAAACGGACTGAACAAGCCCAAAAACGACTATATTTCTTGCAAGTATGTTGCACAGACATCTATAAATAGGTCTTACCCATCCAAGTGGTGTAAATAAGCTGTAAGTAGTGTTTACAACATTTGGATGAAGTGACCCTTTAATCGTACTGATTAGCTGAAATTAAATATATAAATTCCTAAGGTAGGATAAATGTTTTTGACAATTGAATCAGATATAAGTCGAATCAGTGTTAGTAAAATTAATAAACATTTGTATTTATATAAAATTTTTTAGTTAAGTTTGAGTATCGAGAAAAATAGAATTCTTTAGTTTACATTTTTAATCATTCATACTTAGACACATTTAGCTATTAAGCATAGAATATAATATATAGGTCTGGTGACAGAAGCACTCGTCGTAATAGTGGTTGGGGATCCATTAACCAATCTCTCCATAACAAACTAACTTGCACGGCCAATCCGATTTACATTGTCCTGGACTGCATTATCTTATCTTAGCCTGGTCAACTCACAGATCTCGTTGGGATCCGTTAACTAATGTCTACATAGATACCTGACAAGTACGACCAACCCAATCTACATTGTCCTGGACTACATTCTCTTAGTCTGGTCAACACACAGATCTCGTTGGGATCCATTAACTAATGTCTACATAACTACCTGACAAGTACGACCAACCCGATCTACATTGTCCTGGGCTGCCTTCTCTCAGCCTGGTCAACTCACAGATCTCGAAGGGATCCATTAACTAACGTCTCCACAACTAACTGACCAGCACGACCAACCCGATCTATATTGTCCTGGACTGCCTTCTCTTACCCTGGTCAACTCACAGATCTCGAAGGGATCCATTAACTAACGTCTCCATAACTAACTGACCAGCACGACCAACCCGATCTATATTGTCCTGGACTGCCTCCTCTTAGCTTGGTCAATTCACAGATCTCGAAGTGATCCATTAACTAACGTCTCCACAACTAACTGACCAGCATGGTCAACCCGATCTATATTGTCCTGGACTGCCTTCTCTTACCCTGGTCAAACTCACAAATCTCGTTGGGATCCATTGACTAACGTCTCCATAACTAACTGACCAGCACGACCAACCCGATCTACGAGTATATTGTCCTGGACTGCCTTCTCTTAGCTTGGTCAACTCACAGATCTCGAAGGGATCCATTAACTAACGTCTCCATAACTAACTGACCAGCACGACCAACCCGATCTATATTGTCCTGGACTGCCTTCTCTTACCCTGGTCAAACTCACAGCTCTCGTCGTGAAAGTAGATAGGGATCCATTAACTAATGTCTCCATAACTAACTAGCACGGCCAATCCAATCTAATATATCCTATACTGCATTCTCTCAGCCTGGTTAACTCACTGCTCTAGTTTGAAAGTCGATAAGGATCCATTAACTAACGTCTCCATAACTAACTAACTAGCACGGCCAATCCAATCTAATATGTCCTAGACTGCATTCTCTCAGTCCAGTCAACTGGTTTTCTAATTATATTATTGTCCTAAGACTAACAAAAACTGGTTACATAATAATTGTATTTAGTTAGTAGGGAATACCTGAATGATAGCATTAATTAAACGTCAGGCGCTTTTAGTAAGTCTTACTGTAGTTTAAATTTTGGGTAATTCTTAGTGATACAACCCTTCTATAACTGCCAGGGAGCTGTACTATATTTGTCAGGAAGTTTAACTTTCGAGAAGATCTACAAGTCTAACAGGGAAGCACCCAGTGATACAGTACTTGTCAAACTGTCTGGCAACTGTAATAACTGACAGGAAGTTTAACTTTCGATAAGATCTACAAGTCTGACAGGGAAGCACCCAGTGATACAGCACTTGCCAAACTGTCTGGCAACTGTAATAACTGACATGAAGTTTAACTTTCGATAAGATCTACAAGTCTGACAGGGAAGCACTCAGTGATACAGCCCCTGTCAAACTGTAAGACAGCTGTACTACGTCTGTAAAGAAGTTTAACTTTCAGTAAACTCTTCAAGTCTGTCAGGAAAGAATTTTCCACGCTCAGATTTAAGAGTCGAGCCCGTGGTATATTATTTGATATTCTATTTAATGACACACAATGCAGTAACCAGATTCTAATTTCGTTAGTAAAATGTAGTATACGTGAATTTCGAGCTAACTAACAAAGAAAATACAACAACTGAGAACAATCAAAAACTCTAAGCAACTACTTACAATGAAGAACATGATAAACGTTTTTTAAATCAAGGAAAGTAACGAAAATAACAAAGTATTTTCTCAATTTATAACGATACAAGCAAACATGATAAAACACAAGTTTACAAAAGACAGGTCAATATAAAATGTATATTCATTACAGTGATAATTTTACCTAATATTTTAATTCCTTTTAACCAATAAGTTTTCAACAACTGCCGTTGTAAGAAAACAAACATGAATTCTACTACCGTGATATGTTAGGTTTAAAACATTTACGACTCAAAGTACATTATGAATTTATATCTATTATATAATATATGTTTTAATTTGATTAATAACATGGTTCCCTAGTGCATATATGATTTTATATGGGTGGAAAAGAATATAGAAACGCTTTCACAACAACGTTATTTTTCCATACATAATTAGATAATACAATTTATTAAAAGAATTGTGTTCTTGACATTCCATAAAGTATAATTTTTGATCAGAAACATTTACTGAACTAGTTAAATAGTGGATAGTTAATTTTGTTCTAATTTGTAACTTTGAAATACAAATAACCGCTACTCTGGAAGGGATAAGCTTGTCCAAGTCCAGTTTGTGGAAAATAATTTATCTTGAATAAACCTTTCATTTGATACAACACTCGACCTAGACTAACATTGATGATTTTAATTCAACTCCTCTAGGGCCGTCCCCCTGAAATGATGAAATGTTGCTAATGGCGTCAAAAAGCATGTCTTTGTAATCTTGATTATGAACAAGATTGCGCTTTTACAAGTGAAGTCATACAACAGTTATGAAAGCGTTTTTTTTTTTTAACCTTGTATAGAGAGTTCATGGAGTTAACATTCTATTATATATGATATATGTGGAAAATACGATTTGAAAAATTATAACTAAATTGATACTTTTAAATAAGTAATGTAAATAATATTTTAGGTATCTATCTATTACACAAGTGAATAACTATTACTGTATATTAAACATAAAAAATAGTGATCATACTTTGAAATAATTTAGTGACTTTTACTTTTTTTGTACTAGGTATATAATTTATATACCTGGACCAAAACTCGTCCAACATAAATTCGATGGATCTTCCAACTAAATCAGATTCCATCCTGACCGATTCGTTCTTCCAAAAATCCAACGTACATTCTGGCAAGTCCACACTTAAATCCAATAAGGGCCCGTACTGGGATGTCCATCTTCAAACTAAACAAGAATCCGTCCTGAGATGTCCATACTTACACCCTACAAGAGTCCGTCCTGGGATGTCCTTCCTTACACCTAACAAGAGTCCATCCTGGGAGGTCCATCAACAAACCCACCCGCCCGCCCACCCTTAACGTGCTGTGGTACCGACCTACACGCCCACCCATACACGTACTGTGATACTGACCTACCCACCCACTCATACACGTACTGTGGTACTGACCTACCCGCCCACCCATACACGTACTGTGGTACTGACCCACCCACCCACACATATACGACTACGTACAGTGGTATTGACCCACCCACCCACCCAAACACATGCAGTGGTATTGATTTTAATTGGCTTTATAAATAAAAAAGATAGAGTCCATTTTTTATTTATAAAACTATTTAATCTATAGAGATCAAATTCGGTATACACATTAATAAAACCATTTTCGTTCTGAAATAAAAATTAAAAAAAAAAATATTTTCAAAATGGCGGCTTTGAGTATATTTGTTTTCTTATTTTCTACAATAATATTCTAAAACATTTGCGATATTAAAGAATTAGTGTATAAAATAGTGTATGATTCTACAGTGGTATTGACCCACCCATACACATGCAGTGGTATTGACCCACCCACCCACCCATACCCGTACAGTGGTATTGACCCATCCATACACATGCAGTGGTATTGACCCACCCACCCACCCATACACGTACAGTGGTATTGACCCATCCATACACATGCAGTGGTATTGACCAACCCACCCACCCATACACGTACAGTGGTATTGACCCACCCATACACAAGCAGTGGTATTGACCCACCCACCCATACACGTACAGTGGTATTGAACCACCCACCCACCCATACACATGCAGTGGTGTACGCCCACCCGTACACGTACTGTGGTACTTACCTACCCGCCCACCCGTACACATACTGTGGTACTTACCCACCCACCCGCCCATACACGTACTGTGGTACTGATCCACCTACCCACCCATACACCTACTGTGGTACTGAGCTTCCAAAAAAAAAAAAAAAAAAAAAAAAAAAAAAAAAAAAAAAAAAAAACAAGAGTCCATTCTGGGAGGTCAATCTTCAAATTTAACAAGATTCCGTCTTGGAATGTCCATCCTTACACCCGACAAGAGTCCGTCCTGGGAGGTCCATACTCAAACCTAACAAGAGTCTGTCCTGGCATGTCCATCTTCGCGTCCAACGAGGATGGCAGGTAACACCGACTTTAAAGGTCAACCTACCAAACTTCCTGCATAAACTGGGAGGGTTGCCATCCTATAAACTTCTGTACTATTGTGGTTTGACTGTTCAGTTAGATTAATTTGTTGGTGCAAAGATATTTATTTCAAATAATCTCATTTAGAACATTATTAGCATTTCAATGTCGTAAGTATTTCCGAAATAATAAGATTTTATGTTACTCATATAATTACATCGAACATTATGTTTATATTCAGTGTTAAACTGGCAGCATGTTGGAAGCAATGGGCGTTAAATTATTTTGTTAAACTTTGGTGATTCAACTTTAACTCACCAAGTTTAGTTAACGACACCGTTACACTGACTCACTAAGCGGTGGTTATTCTGTTAGCATCATTTCTTCTTGTCCTTGCCCGGTTATATTGTGGCAAGGAGTTTGGATATAATTTTAATCAATCAGATGTTTAATTTAACAATAATATTAAACCGGTGAATACGTAAATGTGTTTAGTTGAGGGACGAGTTTATTTATATAATAAGTTAAATAAAGTGGTGTTTTTGATAGCGTTTAGTAACTATTATTAATTAAATTCAATTTACCGTACTTTCAAATGTATTAAAATTTTCAAAAGCATTTAATTGGAAATTAAGTTGTTTAGGATGTTTAGTGATCTGGTCTCCATGAAGTTTTACCATCTTGAAACCATGTCCCAATCGTTACGTTTCTTACTCATAGCCCCCAAACTATTGCGGTGGGGGTCATGTGAGCAGGACAATGAGATTATCCCCCCCTCCAATTAATATAGATGTAACTATAGTTAACATTTAGGTATTACATGCTTACGAACAACCCGAATAAAAATAAGTCAATGTAATAATTATTGATGAAGTTTGAATGTGTATTGTTAACCTCGTCAGAACAAGTGTAAAATATGTTTTTGTTTTGAAAACGGAACGAGTGGTTCTGACCAACTGAGCTACTGATTTATGTCAAACAGAGTAGTTTTATAGATTGATACTGTTTTTATGAAAATCAGTTTATAATTAAAATAAAAAAATATATAGTAATAAAGGTATATTTACCTTAAATGTAAGCCCTTATTAAAAATGTTCAGTCAATATAGTTTATTAGATCGTTTGCATCAAATGATTATTCATCTATTCTTTTTTTAATTTGAAACTACATCTTATACAAGGTGGATGTTTTCATAACGAAGTAGTTAATAAACTAGTATTATGAATATAATAAATACAGTTTTTTGAAAGAAAGATTTTATAGTAACATTACAATACATTATTCGTAAGTACAATAAATGAGGAACATTCTAATATCAGCCAAATTGAACTAACACACGAACAAGCTAAATACGATCCTGGATGAAAGTATGTAGTAATTAATTACCTTTTAAAGCTTTGGAATAGTAACGTTTTCATTAGTATTGTTTACCTTGTACAGTACTAGTTCTCGCATTATCTGAATAAGATCTACACAGACCTATCGAAAATGGGTAGAATTGGGTTAAAATGGTGATAGAAGTTTCCTTTTATTAAAAAAAGTTTGAAAAACATCTGTCGAAAAACTTCAGCAAATATGAAGAGTATTAATATCCATAAAATTTACATTTAACTAAGTTAAATAAGATTATTATATTAACTCATATTTTTGAAAAAAGTGATTTAGATTGAAGTTTATATGATTGGCCATGTTTTCGAACAAAGAAGTATCAGTTACAATGCATATATATATATATATATATATATATATATATATATATATATATATATATATATATATATATATATGTTTCTTTACAACACAATAATATTTATTTATATAGCTTATGAAAGTATTCACATATATGTATAATATATATTTGTATCGCTAAAGAAAACTACCAGAGATGAAATATATACCAGCAGTGTCTAGCAAACACGACATTTTCCCGTGTTCATTTTAATTAAAATGTAAAGCCCTTAATCCCCTGATCCTTACGTCAAACATGTGGAATTAGTCTTTGGACGTGATTATCCTGTGGTTGATTATTTTAGATTATAAAATTTCAAGTAAAATTATAGGCATAATTTTTTCATAGTGGTGCCTAGAATTATTTAAAAACATAATTTTGTAACTACATTTATTTTCTTAATTGGTTGCAAACGCAGTCCATCGCAACTACTCATATTTTGAAATCATAACCACAGCCCCGTGTCAAATCATGTAAATGTTCAATAATAATATATGTATTGCAACATTTTTCGTAATTCTGTGTACTAAATTCAACATAAATACTGGACAATAACTAAGAGTTAACTAGCATGTATTATAATTTCGAATGTTTCGTATTCCCCCTTTCTTATTTTTTATAAAGCCCATGAGCATGTCCTTGTATTTAATAGGTCCTTTAGCAAGTCCATAAGCTTGCCCACGAGAGGGGTTTTTTCGGATAATACGTTCGTCAGCAAGACCACAAGCTTGCCCACTAGGACGCTCACGAGCATGTCCTCACCTGTATTAGACCCTTCCTATACGTGCACGGGTGGACGGGTGGGTCAACACTATCTTACATGTTTAGGTGGGTGGGAGGGTCAACACTATTGTATGTGCATGGGTGGGTGGGAGGTTAAATATCACAAATTTCGGTATTATTGGACATTTGAAACGGTTTTTAGTTTGAAATCCGACTGCCAAATAACTCTCTTCAAAAACGTGTACAAACACGTACTTGATCTACGTTAGATCATAATTTCGGGCACCTCCTTACTCCACTCTCATTTACGATTAATACAAGTTGTTTTCAGTGACTACTGTTGATTGTAATGTATTTAAAACATTACAGATAACTCTTTGACTAAAAAATAACTTTTTAAGTGAATATTATACATTCTTCTATTCTTGAATTTAGTCACAATGTTGCCGTTTCATACATTAAATACTAGTAATTAAATATTTTTGAACAATACAATACGGCCTTACCGTTGTATGTTTACTACAATAATCGTAAAACACAGTTATTTTGAGCTTATAGTAAATGAACAAGTAACAAGCAGTAAGGGAACATACAAGAGTTCTGCTACATAATTATGTTATATTGGTATTTGAACCAAGGGGGGGCAGTGAGTATTATTAAACTAAGGCTCATGTTTGTTCAGAGCCATGATTATCTAATATTTAGACGATACCAGATAACGTAAAATAAAAATATTTGAAATACAATAGTCAATATTTTCAATGAACATTTATTTTTATAAATACATAAAAAGTTAAACGCCTGAGAGCATTTCGAGGTTTACAAGAATAATATTTATAAACGGTATTTGTGCATTTGTTCAAGCCTTTATTTGTGTTGATTAGATATATCCTTGAAAGCTACTGTGAGTTCAAGACGTAAAGCTACCCGTATAACGTATAATTTACAAAAACCTTAACAAGGGTTCCAATTGTGATACTTTATTACCAGTAACAGAAATGGTATAGAAAATTACAGATATTTTCATTCTATATTTAAGGACGTTGATGATTTTGAAAGTGTATATTTAGCTAACTTAGTAACCAGGTTTCAATAGGCTAAAACATATCTAGTTGGGGGAAAGGTGTGATGTTTCTGGATAAGATAACTATTACATTTGTATCCGTGTGTTAATCTTGTTAATCTGTTGTTAATCTTGCATCATAAGTGGCCCAAACAACCCCTAAATGATATCATTTCCAGAAATGGCCAATGTAAAACAATCTTAACCCAAAATTTGACTTTTTACGACCCTGAAATACCTCTTTAAGAAACAGTATACCTCAGCTCAGATTTGAAAAAAAAGATTACAACTTAAACTTACAAAGAAAAAGTAGGAAACTCAATTTTCTTAAACACAACACTTTTCTAAAGTAATAAAATCACAGATGACGTACTCTAGAGAAGATTAATGCAGTACAAGTGTAGTTAGTTTTATGATTATTTCAATTACCATACGCACTAATTACTTTAGTTACATGTGAATAAAGATTCCCTAACATTAAATGTAGCATAAGTTGAATAGCCCCTTTATGGTATGCTGAATCTTCTTCCAGAAGGGTTGCCCAACCCAAATACCATTGGGGAGTAATTATGTATATATATATATATATATATATATATATATATATATATATATATATATATATTTTATTTTATTTATTAATTTATTTTTTGTTAAGAAGAGGCCGATCTTTCTGCCCATTCCTCATAGACTATTGATTTGTACGAGGAACTTATTTAGACAGAGTAAGGATATGAACCAGTACATTACAAGGTAATTTATTACTGATAAATCTTTTAGTCTAAGCCGGATTCGAACCAGCGCTATATCTAACCCAAGCTCAAAGTCCTGACACCTTAGACCACTCGACCACCAGCTCGCCCAAAGAACAACCCCAACCATCTAAGCAGTAGATTGGGTGTTCACGTATAAGTATCATAGTGTAAACTAAGACGTAGTACCTATCAAAGCAGTGAATGGCTGAGAGATCCTCAGACACAAGCCCTTGTTTACCTGTGGTACCCCTGTTGGCTAATGAGCCATTGTTGATCGACAACAATGACCTACACCCACACGTTCAATGGAATCATCTCATCAAAAGTAAGGACCAGTATTCATTAGTATATCCATATGAATAAATAAAATGCTATGATAATTTAAACGATAAAATAGTATTTCTAAATGTCGAGAGTGGCTGCTTAGTATTCTCAATCATGATATTCCAATTTATTTCAGTCTCCACCCTGATTAATGTAAAATAAACAATGAATAAACTGTAACATGTCAATGTAATGTATTATGAACTCTAGTTCATTACATTTTAATTCTACATTTCTATTGTTCTTTTCTATCCGGGGGAATTTTGTTCGCGTTTGCAGTATCCCTGGGTAGATTGGATAATAAATGGCTCTTTATGAGGAACAGTCAAACTCAGTTAGTAACTAGACTACACAGGTCATATACACTCATCCTACATTTGTGAAATCATTCATATTCACCTTTAAATACGCACAAAGCTGTGTCGGCGTCCTACATGTAAGATTGTAAGTTCTAAACGAGCAAAAAAGCAAATGGTTGTTGTTAACATACAACAGGACTCTTCACTGCCTCTTTCTTTTACGACTGTTAGAAGTCAATGCTTAGTGCAAGACTAATAAAAGTTTATCACCGTCGAGAGAAAATCTCTTTTAGACAGCTGAAGGATGGTCTGCCACAGGGGTCTGTAATTGCTCCAATTTTGTTCAACGTTTATATCGCTGATATCCCAATCACAAAGTCTAGAATATTTATTTATGCAGATGTGTTTCTTTAGATTGTCAACACAATGCATTAAGAGCTACTGAAGAAACACTCACAAGTGATCCTGCAACCCTCGAAGAATATTTAAGAACCTGGAAACTAAATCCCAACCCATAAAAATCCGAAGAAGCCTGCTTCCATCTAAGTAACAAACTAGTTAATCAAACGTTGAATATCTTTTTAAGTGATGTAAAACTCCATCAAATAACCACCCTCAGTACCTCGAAGTAACGATAGATCAATCGCTGACGTTTCTAAGTCATATTCAAAAAAACATCAGCTAAAACCAAAATCAGGGCAAATGCACAACATCATATTGCTGAAAAAAAAACTGATATCCAACACACACGTCCTGTTTTCAGTTGCTGTGTTTGTCACTCGTCTATTGAGAAGCTTAATACCGTGCTCCCATATGGAAAAACAGCATACGTACTAAAGCGAGTATTGTCCAACTTAAAAGGATTATGAGAGCTATTAGAAGTACTCTCATGGTAACTTCAATTCCTTGGCTTACGCTGCTTTCGAATATGGTGCCTCCATAGATAAGACGTCAGGAGGCACTACTTAAAGAATTCAAAAATATCTTGAATGCCTGGAACCTCCACATGTAACAGGATCTCCCACGTCAGAACGGTCGCTTAAAATCACCGTACTGCTTTCCAGTTGAAGAGATAACATTTCCACCCAATACTAGCTGTCTATAGTATAGAACATTTTTGATGGACAAAATCAGCTCCCTACTCTCCATACGTCGGTATCTGTAGGTGAATGAACTTTCCTCCTGGGGAATGGATACTGTTTAGTCGCTTCTGAACTGGCGTGGACAGCTCAGTAATTGTCAATATACATTTCTGTTCAACGTTCTCAGGTAACGTACAACTACTGTACATACCACGAGTGCTCGTTTGTAACTTATCATGTGAATAAATACTATACAGTCCAAAAATTTAAGTTTAATTATTAAAAACATTTCTATGTACATTTTAATAAATAAAGTGTTTGGGAGATTGTAGGCGATAGGTTCCATGCTCGGTTCTCTTAATACTGACATGGCGTCCGTTCAATGGTTGTCATCAGTATAGACACTACTAGAGAAGTCTGGAGTGTCCGTGTTGAATGGTAGCCAAGGTTCGGGTGTTTTGTAGAGAAGAGAACTAAGTGTCAAAACTTGTCAGTTAGTTGAAAATCAGACCAACACTACGTGGTTCGGATTCCACGTAAAGCTGTAGGTCCCATAGTTGCCCTGGCTATTGGGCTATTAATAAATAGTCCTTTCTAAGCTAAGTCGAACTCAGATAGTAACAATGACTACACTCGTTTATCTACACTCATCACACTCATTCATGCCTCATATTCGCCCATATCTCTACGATCGGCATCTTAGAGATGATTAATGATTAACATATATAGTGCTAGTATCTAGTAAATCGTGTGTCACATTTTTTAATTGCCGAAAATATTATTCCTAAAAAAGAAAAACAAGACACTACATTTTCATTGCTAAGAGGCGAAACATGAATATACCGGACTGAAAATATTGTAAAGCTTAAATTTTAACCAATTCTGTGACTTTTTTAAGTAGTCAAATTTTTTAAAAAGTGTAAATTTTAGTTATTATTTTTATATACAGACAAAGACAATCTCATGTTCTAGAAACATTTGTAACTATTTTACCAGTAACCCATATAAATAGGCCTATGAAATATTATTCTTTTACGAAAAATAGTACAGTGAAAAAACAATTTTACAGAGCCACATGAATTTGCAGCTATTTTTTAAGTATAAAATAAACCATTAGAATAGTTAAGGATTTGATAAGACAGTATTTTAGACTATATAAAAACTATAATAACATAATTAAGCGTGTTTCTAAATATAAGTGCATTAAACACAAATATTCGCGTTTCTTTATATAATATTAAATTAATTTTAAAAATGGGTTAAGAAACTTAATGAGCTATTAAGATTTGAAAAGGAACATTTAATGTAAGAAGTAATAGATAATAGTTTTCCAATACAAAAACTATAAATTATCTAGCGACTGATATCACTTTACATACATATATTCTAATCTTCAGATATTGCCAATATAAAACGATTTTTCCGTTGTATTGTTTACACTCAGACAAAAGAACTGACTCAAGAAAGAGATGGAGTATTTTTGCACTCTGAGAAAACACATTAGTTATGCATTACGTTTTGTACACGACTGATATAAGAATGATTGAAAGCTCTCTTTGTGTTAGAATATATACAGTATATATTCAAGTGGTTCCGAAAGTGGAATAAACGAAAAGTAAATTTACTATTTTTTTTGGAATTACTTGAATATAAAATTACAAAATTGTTGTAATATTTGAATAATGAGAAAGATCTAAACATTATACTATTGAGAACAAATAAATTCCTCAGGAGTAGCAGAAGGTCTATTCCTTGACTAGAATCTTTCATTCATCTAGTGACCCACAAGATTCTCTCTGCATGCTTATTAAGATAAGACAATCAATTACGTTGTCCATTAGAATAAACAAGTGAAACAAAGATGGTAAAAAATAATACACAAAGAGATACTCACTAAATAAAATACTTATATGCTGTAATTAGTGCATAGAACACAGAACATGTCAGAAAACATTAAGGATCGTAGGTCTGTACAGGAAGACAGTAGGAAACGAACTAATACATGTACAAGTACAAAAGTAATTCATTCTTCAACCTTATCAATATCACTTCTGTTCATGTAAACTATTTATTACTATCGCTTTCTCTGAAAATTGCCTATATGTTATTTTTCTATTTATCGTGTAGTTATTGATTGTATGGAATTTATTATTGTTGCATAACACTATGTTTTTTGAGTTTTCATATTTTACTTGGTATATTACTAACTTAATCTATTTATTATTCACTCATTGCTATAGTTTTATATTTTGATAATTATTGGTCATGTTCCCATACATTTTTAGTTTTAAGAAATATTTACTATTAATTTGTATATAAGAAAATGTTATAATACTAGATCTTCACTCAAATAGCTGTTTGGCTAGAGTGATAATTATAGTAAAACTGGCATTTGTAATCTGTATATTGAATTTATAAAATAAATAAAAATTTATTTATTTATATAAACTTTGAAAGTATTGGCGATAAATTAGAAAAAAATTGAAGCACGTTTAAGTGGCAAGATGTTTTATCTCTTAAGAGGTCATTGTCAACCTTAAAATATGTCAAAAATACATTACAAATTATTACCCCGTTTATAACCGACTTGTAATAACACCTAAGAGCGTTATTGAAACACTATCAGTCATTAAAAACTACTTAATTCATTTAGTTCTGATTTCACTAGTATACTTTATTATCGCTGCTGAAGAGTTTATTCAGGAAATTAAATTGTCAAGCCAACACTATTTTCATCCAGCCACTTAACTCTTATCCAATTTTCATCTTCGATAAATTGAGTTGAGGAGTTAAAAAAACAGTTCTCAACTGAAATATCCATTGAGTATGATTACGTAGTTTTGTTTCATATTATAAATAACATTAAATATATTGTTTTACTTGTTACAGTAAAAATATATATCCATAATATACAGGGGGGAAAATAAATATAGAAACGATTTCACAACAACGTTATTTGTTCCATAGATGATTTTCTAATTTAATTTTTTTAATAATTGTGTTTCATAAAGTATACCTATTTATTAGAACCATTTACTGGAAATCTTTAGATAGCGGAGAAATAATATTGAAATTAAAATGACCACTACTCTGGAAAGGATAAACCTTTTGAAGTCCGATTTGTGGCAATTAATTTCTCTTGAATAGACCTTTCATTTTATACAAAAATCACCCTAGGCTTACGTTAAAGATTTTCGTTCAACTCCTCATGGGTCGTCCCCCTGAAAATATGAAATGTCACTAATGACGTAAAAAGGTATTTTATATCTAACCATGGTCAAGTACAAGATTTCATCTTTTACAAGTTAAGTCATACAAAAGTTGTGAAAGCCTTTCCGTATTTTTTTCCATCCTGTATATATTAATGTTATATTTCTAATTTTGGTTTTAACAACCTTCGGTAAAACGACAAAAAGTTATTACTACCAGAATAACTCCCTAGCTTATCGTAACTCTAAAGATTTAGAAATATTGTAAACAATTGTTAAGTTGACAAATGTTGATCCTTTTTGTGTACTACTAAGTGTCTGATAAATAAACACAGAGTAGAGATAAAAAACAGAATCCCAATAAATTAAATGATATCAGCCTCATCAGGGAGCCATTTGGTATTTTATTCATGTCATCAAACATGCAGCCATTAATCCCCTTTTAATTGAAACTGTAATGAAATGTGTACACTTCATTACACGAAAATTGTTTGCAATAATTAACTTACCTGGCTTAAGTATTGAATTTACTACACACTTTAGCAAATTAGTAAAACGAGCATATATCTAAAAAAAATTTTGATCGCTAAATACTTAATCAATAAATAGGCCAACTAAATTTAATATATGTCACATTCTTAGTAAACAAATAATTATTTATAGATGAAATAATTAGACTAATAAAAAAGTAATAATTTTGATCTGCTTGCTATTCAACGTTCGTGTACAAATACATATGGTAACATTGTAGTGTAATTTGTCGAGTACGCAATTCTTTCTTGGCGTGGTCCATATTGAGACTATATTTTAATATAGCAGTTGAATATAAACGATATTTTATAAACATCACTATGGGTATATGTAACCTATTATATTTCATATACTTTTAAATAAATTAAAACTAACACTTGATAAAAAATGTTACAAGCTCCTATCGTGTAAATGCTGAGGGAATTAATGTCGTATGGACATTATAACACGAATATACTAAAGATAAAATTAATTTATTGATATTATTCAATAGCTATTTATACAAAGAAAATTAACAATCTCTTCGGATTATTTGGTAAACATTTGTGATGCTTATATTTACCCTGCACAGTAACTACTTTTTTACTACTGAAGTAATGAAAAATATATATGGATCTTTAACATGCATCAAATAAGTGTAAATTTATATTGTTTACATTATAATACTGTTATTTAAACTTCAGATCACCACCTATTACCAAAGGTGTACTTTCAAAGAACTACGTTTTACACTGCTGTATAACAGCCAGTTGTAGTGTTGCTCAACTTGCTCCTTCTCCAAACGTTGACAAGGCTTATCAGAAGCTTACACATGTTGACAAGGCTTATCGTAACAGTGAGTAAGGCCTGTTATCGTATCATTATCCTCCTCTGTTATCTACCGTATGCTAACCCCTTACCATGGCTTCACACTAATGGAACTGCTACGTGGAAGTCATTGTGTGTTTCATGTCAATGGTAATGGGAGTGGTGAGATACTAAGAAACGTCTTCAACAAATGAATAACTAAATAACATCAAAGAGCTTGAGATTAATAATTATTTGTATTCAAGTATCTACCAAAATTTGGCAACAGTCAGTGTACATTTAAATACATCACAGTGCTATTTAATGGGTGGTAAGACTACTTCCACTGTTCATATATGTGTGGATGGTATGTTCATTAACCTTTACGTGTATGTATGTGTCACTTCTACTTTACGTGTATGGGTAGGTGGGAGGATAGTTACCACTTTACTGTATGATTGGGTAAGAGTGTCAATATTATTGTACTTCTATGGATAGGCAAGACGCTCAATCCCACTGAACGTGTATGGGTGGGCGGGAGGATAGTTACCACTTTACTGTATGATTGGGCAAGAGTGTCATTATTATTGAACTTGTATGGATGGGCAAGACGCTCAATTCCACTAAACGTGTATTGGTGGGCGGGAGGATAGTTACCACTTTACTGTGTGATTGGGCAAGAGTGTCATTATTATTGAACTTGTATGGATGGGCAAGACGCTCAATTCCACTAAACGTGTATTGGTAGGCGGGAGGATAGTTACCACTTTACTGTATGATTGGGCAAGAGTGTCATTATTATTGAACTTGTATGGATGGGCAAGACGCTCAATCCCACTGAACGTGTATTGGTGGGCGGGAGGATAGTTACCACTTTACTGTATGATTGAGCAAGAGTGTCATTATTATTGTACTTGTATGGATGGGCAAGACGCTCAATTCCACTGAACGTGTATTGGTGGGTGGGAGGATAGTTACCACTTTACTGTATGATTGGGCAAGAGTGTCATTATTATTGAACATGTATGGATGGGCAAGACGCTCAATTCCACTAAACGTGTATTGGTGGGCGGGAGGATAGTTACCACTTTACTGTATGATTGGGCAAGAGTGTCATTATTATTGAACTTGTATGGATGGGCAAGACGCTCAATTCCACTAAACGTGTATTGGTGGGCGGGAGGATAGTTACCACTTTACTGTATGATTGGGTGAGAGGGTTATCATTATTGAACTTGTATGGATGGGCAGGACGCTCAATTCCACTGAACGTGTATTGGTGGGCGGGAGGATAGTTACCACTATACTGAATGATTAGGTGAGAGAGTTATCATTATTGAACTTGTATGGATGGGCAAGACTCTCAATTCCACTGAACGTGTATGGGTGGGTGGGAGGATAGTTACCACTTTACTGTATGATTGGGCGAGAGGATCATTATTGAACTTGTATGGATGGGCAAGACGCTCAATTCCACTGAACGTGTATGGGTGGGTGGGAGGATAGTTACCACTTTACTGTATGATTGGGCGAGAGGATCATTATTGAACTTGTATGGATGGGCAAGACGCTCAATTCAACTGAACGTGTATTGGTGGGCGGGAGGATAGTTACCATTTTACTGTATGATTGGGCGAGAGGATCATTATTGAACTTGTATGGATGGGCAAGACGCTCAATTCCACTAAACGTGTATGGGTGGGTGGGAGAATAGTTACCATTTTACTGTATGATTGGGTGAGAGGGTTATCATTATTGACTTGTATGGATGGGCAAGACGCTCAATTCCACTAAACGTGTATGGGTGGGTGGAAGAATAGTTTCCACTTTACTGTATGATTGGGTGAGAGGGTTATCATTATTGAACTTGTATGGATGGGCAAGACGCTCAATTCCACTGAACGTGTATGGGTTGGTGGGAGGATAGTTACCACTTTACTGTATGATTGGGCGAGAGGGATATCATTATTGACCTTGTATGGATAGGCAAGACGCTCAATTCCACTGAACGTGTATGGGTGGGTGGGAGAATAGTTACCACTTTACTGTATGATTGGGTGAGAGGGTTATCATTATTAAACTTGTATGGATGGGCAAGACGCTCAATCCCACTAAACGTGTATGGGTGGGTGGGAGAATAGTTACCACTTTACTGTATGATTGGGTGAGAGGGTTATCATTATTGAACTTGTATGGATGGGCAAGACGCTCAATCACACTAAACGTGTATGGGTGGGTGAGAGAATAGTTACCACTTTACTGTATGATTGGGTGAGAGGGTTATCATTATTGAACTTATATGGATGGGCAAGACGCTCAATTCCACTGAACGTGTATTGGTGGGCGGGAGGGTTATCATTATTGAACTTGTATGAATAGGCAAGATGCTCAATTCCACTGAACGTGTATGGGTGGGTGGGAGGATAGTTACCACTTTACTGTATGATTGGGGTAGAGGGTTATCATGATTGAACTTGTATGAATAGGCAAGACGCTCAATTCCACTAAACGTGTATGGGTGGATGGGAGAATAGTTACCACTTTACTGTATGATTGGGTGAGAGGGTTATCATTATTGAACTTGTATGGATGGGCAAGACGCTCAATTCCACTAAACGTGTATGGGTGGGTGGGAGAATAGTTACCACTTTACTGTATGATTGGGTGAGAGGGTTATCATTATTGAACTTATATGGATGGGCAAGACGCTCAATTCCACTGAACGTGTATGGGTGGGCGGGAGGATAGTTACCACTTTACTGTAGTCAATAGTCAATAGTCAAAATATCTTTATTCATAATATCACATGAAATGTGTACAAGAATGGTGTCAATCAAACTTAAAATAACTATATATAAGATAGAACTAAGTCTAACAACACTTTAATAGCAGGACTACTTTAGTAAAGTCAAATTACTTTAAAATAAAAAATTCTTGTAGTGAATACAAGGGTTTAGGTTGTAAAAAAACCTTTAATTCCCTTTTGAAAATCAATTTGTCATTTATATTTAATATTCTAATGGGCAGACTATTATAGAAACTCACCCCTGCGTACGAAGGTTTCTTTTTAAGGAATTTCAACCTGTGCACCACATGAGAGATTTTATTATTACTTTTTACTATTATTAGTATGATTGGGCGAGAGGGATATCATTATTGAACTTGTATGGATAGGCAAGACGCTCAATTCCACTGAACGTGTATTGGTGGGCGGGAGGATAGTTACCACTTTACTGTATGATTGGGTGAGAGGGTTATAATTATTGAACTTGTATGGATGGGCAAGACGCTCAATTCCACTAAACGTGTATGGGTGGATGGGAGAATAGTTACCACTTTACTGTATGATTGGGTGAGAGGGTTATCATTATTGAACTTGTATGGATGGGCAAGACGCTCAATTCCACTAAACGTGTATGGGTGGATGGGAGAATAGTTACCACTTTACTGTATGATTGGGTGAGAGGGTAATCATTATTGAACTTGTATGGATGGGCAAGACGCTCAATTCCACTAAACGTGTATGGGTGGGTGAGAGAATAGTTACCACTTTACTGTATGATTGGGTGAGAGGGTTATCATTATTGAACTTGTATGGATGGGCAAGACGCTCAATTCCACTAAACGTGTATGGGTGGATGGGAGAATAGTTACCACTTTACTGTATGATTGGGTGAGAGGGTAATCATTATTGAACTTGTATGGATGGGCAAGACGCTCAATTCCATAAAACGTGTATGGGTGGGTGAGAGAATAGTTACCACTTTACTGTATGATTGGGTGAGAGGGTTATCATTATTGAACTTATATGGATGGGCAAGACGCTCAATTCCACTGAACGTGTATTGGTGGGCGGGAGGGTTATCATTATTGAACTTGTATGGATAGGCAAGATGCTCAATTCCACTGAACGTGTATGGGTGGGTGGGAGGATAGTTACCACTTTACTGTATGATTGGGGTAGAGGGTTATCATGATTGAACTTGTATGAATAGGCAAGACGCTCAATTCCACTAAACGTGTATGGGTGGATAGGAGAATAGTTACCACTTTACTGTATGATTGGGTGAGAGGGTTATCATTATTGAACTTGTATGGATGGGCAAGACGCTCAATTCCACTAAACGTGTATGGGTGGGTGGGAGAATAGTTACCACTTTACTGTATGATTGGGTGAGAGGGTTATCATTATTGAACTTATATGGATGGGCAAGACGCTCAATTCCACTGAACGTGTATGGGTGGGCGGGAGGATAGTTACCACTTTACTGTAGTCAATAGTCAATAGTCAAAATATCTTTATTCATAATATCACATGAAATGTGTACAAGAATGGTGTCAATGAAACTTAAAATAACTATATATAAGATAGAACTAAGTCTAACAACACTTTAATAGCAGGACTACTTTAGTAAAGTCAAATTACTTTAAAATAAAAAATTCTTGTAGTGAATACAAGGGTTTAGGTTGTAAAAAAACCTTTAATTCCCTTTTGAAAATCAATTTGTCATTTATATTTAATATTCTAATGGGCAGACTATTATAGAAACTCACCCCTGCGTACGAAGGTTTCTTTTCAAGGAATTTCAACCTGTGCACCACATGAGAGATTTTATTATTACTTTTTACTATTATTAGTATGATTGGGCGAGAGGGATATCATTATTGAACTTGTATGGATAGGCAAGACGCTCAATTCCACTGAACGTGTATTGGTGGGCGGGAGGATAGTTACCACTTTACTGTATGATTGGGTGAGAGGGTTATAATTATTGAACTTGTATGGATGGGCAAGACGCTCAATTCCACTAAACGTGTATGGGTGGATGGGAGAATAGTTACCACTTTACTGTATGATTGGGTGAGAGGGTTATCATTATTGAACTTGTATGGATGGGCAAGACGCTCAATTCCACTAAACGTGTATGGGTGGATGGGAGAATAGTTACCACTTTACTGTATGATTGGGTAAGAGGGTAATCATTATTGAACTTGTATGGATGGGCAAGACGCTCAATTCCACTAAACGTGTATGGGTGGGTGAGAGAATAGTTACCACTTTACTGTATGATTGGGTGAGAGGGTTATCATTATTGAACTTGTATGGATGGGCAAGACGCTCAATTCCACTAAACGTGTATGGGTGGATGGGAGAATAGTTACCACTTTACTGTATGATTGGGTGAGAGGGTAATCATTATTGAACTTGTATGGATGGGCAAGACGCTCAATTCCACTAAACGTGTATGGGTGGGTGAGAGAATAGTTACCACTTTACTGTATGATTGGGTTAGAGGGTTATCATTATTGAACTTATATGGATGGGCAAGACGCTCAATTCCACTGAACGTGTATTGGTGGGCGGGAGGGTTATCATTATTGAACTTGTATGGATAGGCAAGACGCTCAATTCCACTGAACGTGTATGGGTGGGTGGTAGGATAGTTACCACTTTACTGTATGATTGGGCGAGAGGGTTATCATTATTGAACTTGTATGGATAGGCAAGACGCTCAATTCCACTGAACGTGTATGGGTGGGTGGGAGGATAGTTTCCACTTTACTGTATGATTGGGCGAGAGGGTTATCATTATTGAACTTGTATGGATAGGCAAGACGCTCAATTCCACTGAACGTGTATGGGTGGGCGGGAGGATAGTTACCACTTTACTGTATGATTGGGTGAGAGGGTCATTATTATTGTACTTGTATGGATGGGCAAGACGCTCAATCCCACTGAACGTGTATGGGTGGGTGGGAGGATAGTTACCACTTTACTGTATGATTGGGCAAGAGGGTCATTATTATTGTACTTGTATGGATGGGCAAGACGCTCAATCCCACTGAACGTGTATTGGTGGGCGGGAGGATAGTTACCACTTTACTGTATGATTGGGCGAGAGAATCATTATTGTACTTGTATGGATGGGCAAGACGCTCAATCCCACTGAACGTGTATTGGTGGGCGGGAGGATAGTTACCACTTTACTGTATTATTGGGCAAGAGTGTCATTATTATTGAACTTGTTTGGATGGGCAAGACGCTCAATTCCACTAAACGTGTATTGGTGGGCGGGAGGATAGTTACCACTTTACTGTATGATTGGGCAAGAGTGCCATTATTATTGAACTTGTATGGATGGGCAAGACGCTTAATTCCACTAAACGTGTATTGGTGGGCGGGAGGATAGTTACCACTTTACTGTATGATTGGGTGAGAGGGTTATCATTATTGAACTTGTATGGATGGGCAAGACGCTCAATTCCACTAAACGTGTATTGGTGGGCGGGAGGATAGTTACCACTTTACTGTATGATTGGGCAAGAGTGTCATTATTATTGAACTTGTATGGATGGGCAAGACGCTTAATTCCACTAAACGTGTATTGGTGGGCGGGAGGATAGTTACCACTTTACTGTATGATTGGGTGAGAGGGTTATCATTATTGAACTTGTATGGATGGGCAAGACGCTCAATTCCACTAAACGTGTATTGGTGGGCGGGAGGATAGTTATCAATTTACTGTATGATTGGGTGAGAGTACATTATTATTGTACTCAGGGCCGCCCAGAGACTTTTGTTGGCCCCGGGGCAAAGTTTACCATGTGGTTCCTTCCTTCACTTCAAAATAAATTTAATTACTCTGATTTTCAAATATACTATAATTGATATTTTACTTTTAGCACATTCTATGATATTCTTACCATCTCTTTCGTTAGATTACTATTGTAATTAAGATTCTTGTTCATGGACGTTTTCTCAGGGCTAGCTGCGAAGCTCCGGTAAGTTTTTCTCTAATTGTCACATACTTCTTAAACATTTCCTTAAGTATTACCGCTACAATAACATCAATCTCTTATAACAAAACTGCTATTCTTTAATATTAAATAAATAATAACGAACCAAGCAGTCAGTTGCATAGGCAGTTGCATAGTTGGGCGCAGCAGCTCTTCGATTGCCAGTTGAGGAGCCATCCTCGCCAATGATATTAGCTGTGGGTGAGGGAGTGAGGGGCCAATAAATTTGTATAGGCCACTTGGCTTCGCTAGCTAAAGAGCAAGTGGCCGACTGTTCACAAAGTAAAATAATTTGGCAAGCGCGAACATCTAGTGCTTTAAAAACAGTCAACTGAGAGTTGAGGGTTTTTTTTTTAAACATGTTATTGTTTTCAAAACAGGTTGTAGACCATTAGAACATTAGACATTATTAACGTATAATTAAACGTACATTAGAACATTATGTAGCTTATTGATGTTGGACATTAAAACATCTAGTTTATATTCGTGATTTTAGTTTGTCTTTGTGCTAAACTTTAAAACTATTCAATTTTTATTTCACAGGCATAAAAGGCATTTTGTACCAACTCAATTTTCTCAGCAAAAAACATAGTAAAATTTATGTCTGTCAAATTGGATACTATATTATTGATGTACATCACAGTGTACACGTCCGTACAGTGACAGTGGTATTGACACACCCATTCACGAACAGTGGTATTGACCCTCCCGCTCAACAATACACGTACAGTGGTTCAATCTTAGTTAATTTCACTTATCACGCAACAAACAATAAATAAATACTGTATTAATGACTGTAAAAAATATAAATGGCTTACTCGTTCGGCAGTGACAGTAGAAGATTATGAAAACTATTTTGATTGGTCGTAGATTTGTTATGTTAATGAATGACAACATTAATCAATTATGCTATTTGTTTGGGAACAACCTGTACGTGGGCATAATTGGTTTTTAATCAAGAGCTACTCTACTGAATATGTTGAGAATACACCCCTGTTCCTGTTACAGTTTCAGGGTAAATTAAACCAGACAATAAAAGAGTTATAACAAGTTAAATGTCACAAAATATATATTATTCAAAAGGAGTTGTACAAATCTGAACAATGATGAAGCTGTTTTATCTATTAACGGTGTACTTAAAAGCTCCTCTTTTCATTAAGACCTATGTCATAATATATTGGTAAAATGTCTTTACGAACATCCATGTCATAATAACCAGTAAATTTAAAATGTCAAAGGAAACATTACAGTAGAGAGAAAGTAAAAAAATTGCATGTACAGTAAACTCTGGTTAACCGGTTAAATATGATGGAAGATGAATCCGGATAGTACAGAACGTAACAAAATTATAATTTTTAGACAAGATTATGCCATGCAATTCCTCCCACGATAGCGTAGGACAAGTTGAATGTAATGCATCATACACACATATTGTTGCACATCCGGTAAGTGAGCGGTGATGTTGTATGCATATTTACCAGATTTAAGTACCTAGAAATCTACTGTAATTTAGTGGTTTCATCGTTAATTTATTCTTTTTATACTGTAAAAATATATAATTTACTTTGCAGTATATTACAATACTATATTGAATCATTTATAGTCTATTTTTATTGATTTCAATAAAACGTTACCATAAATTACTGGGCCTAAATTTTAGCTTTTTGTTCTCTCAAAATCTTTAAATGGAATATTAATCATAGCAAATTAAATTAATTGATAATTATAGTAGTTTACTAGGAAATCCAAAAGAACGCATTAAATTACAGAAATATCACTCTATAAAATACATCAATAACAAAATATTTCTTTACTGGACGACATTTACGATGTCCCCGATCTTGACTATTAATTGAACTCTTCCAGCCACATTGTTACAACATTGTATATTTTGCATGCGGGTTTTTTGGGTGCAAAACACAGTTACAATGAAATACGACTTCTATTTCTTAAATTTAGTGCATATATTGAAAAATTAGCTGATCAGTGCCGGGAAAGAGTGCTACGTGGCAACGTTCGAACTGAGTGCCGCCGTCTACTACCAGCTTTGAAACCAAGTTTGTTAGAACCTTTTCTCATAAAGACTTTTCGACCTTTTTAAAATGACAGATTTAAAATGTTTTTACTATAATTTTGTTTTCTTATTTAATGTGTTGTTCTTAGGCTTCCACTTTTTTTATTACAATTTATTAATTTGCATACTTTAGGCCGCAGGTTACTGATCACTCGTTTTCACATTATATAGATCTATTATTTTGCTACGATGAGTCAAGGGATTTTCGAAACACTAAATCAAGATTATTTATCTACATAAACAGAATTAGTGAAAAAATACAAGGATAAAAGGTTAATCAACAAACCACTACAAATACAAATAAATTCGCAATTGGTGTATTATCTTAAGTTTAGAATAGTAATATATATCATAACTAATGGCTTTGTAAGGATAATAACGTGACCAAGAGATTGATTTCCCTACCACTAAAAGCCAAGATATAGTTGAATTTAGGAAAAGTATAACAATTTTGTTTGAAGTAGTATATACTTTTGAAATTAAAGTTAAAAAATAAAACATACAGGAACGTTTTTGTCCACTTTGTATTAAACACGTCCAAAAACGAAGTTTTGAGTAATATAAATGTAAAGTTAGTGGGTCTTTTGACATGTTTTATATAAATAGTGTACGAAAACAGGACATCTCATAGAGGTGGCCCACTGTCCACACCACTCAAGTATATTTATATGTTCGCAAACTGGAATTTATATTTTGGTGTGTTCACAAGCTGCATGCCTTTACACTTGTTCGCAAACAAGACAACTGGCGAGGGGTACAGTTGCAGTCACACACCAACCAGACCGTATGCTGTCACACCACTATGTCGACCGCTGGCAAACTTCAAAGACCAGTATACAACTTGCTCCAAAAGGCTCCCTGGTTGCTATAAAACCAATGGTTTAGTTTAAACGTTTTAACTAAAACTGGAAGACTTATCTGGCCTTATATCACTTTTTATATTTTGATACAGGCCTAAATCGTTTCTTATCTAGTAGATTATTAAGTATTTTCTTTTTTGTTGCATGAAATGTGGCCCCCCCTGTGAACTAAGTCTGTGTGGCCCCGGGGCAATTTGCCCCTTTTGCCCCCCCCCCTCTGGGCGGCCCTGATTGTACTTGTATGGATGGGCAAGACGCTCAATTCCACTAAACGTGTATTGGTGGGCGGGAGGATAGCTACCACTTTACTGTATGATTGGGCGAGAGGGTCATTATTATTGTACTTGTATGGATGGGCAAGACGCTCAATCCCACTGAACATGTATAGGTGGGTGGGAGGATAGCTACCACTTTACTGTATGATTGGGCGAGAGGTTCATTATTATTGAACTTGTATGGATGGGCAAGACGCTCAATCCCACTGAACATGTATAGGTGGGTGGGAGGATAGCTACCACATTACTGTATGATTGGGCGAGAGGGTCATTATTATTGAACTTGTATGGATGGGCAAGACGCTCAATCCCACTGAACATGTATAGGTGGGTGGGAGGATAGCTACCACATTACTGTATGATTGGGCGAGAGGGTCATTATTATTGTACTTGTATGGATGGGCAAGACGCTCAATCCCACTGAACATGTATAGGTGGGTGGGAGGATAGCTACCACTTTACTGTATGATTGGGCGAGAGGGTCATCATTACTGTACTTGTATGGATGGGCAAGACGCTCAATTCCACTGAACGTGTATTGGTGGGCGGGAGGCAGTAGAAGGATTAAAAATCAATTTCTTTGTGAATCCTTCTGCACTTTAAAATAACAGGTCTGGACTAATGCAATATCTGATACCATGCGTTTTTATTTGGTTGTTTACACCTAAAACAAGTAGATTATAATTGTTAATTTTACAGATAATCTTTAGACAGGGTGGAAGAAAATATCTAAACGCTATCACAACAACGTTCTTTTTTCCAAAAATAGTTTGAAAATTTTAGTCGTTAAAATAATTATGTTTCATAAAGTATAATTTTTGACTAGAATTGTTAACTTAAAACCGTTAAATAGCATATAAATAATATTGTTCAAATTAGTTACTTTGAAATTCAAATGGCCACTACTCTGGAAAGGAAAAAATTTTCGAAGTCCGGTTTGCGGCAATTAATTTTTATTGAATATTGAACTCACACTTTAATTTATTCTTGAACTTCTCATTTCATTTGATATAGATCTCGACCTTAGATTACGTTGAAGATTTTCGTTCAACTCCTTGTGGGCCATCCCCCTGAAAAGATGAAATGTCACTAATGGCACCAAAAAGTGTGTTCTTTGTAACCATGATGATGTACAAGATTTCACTTTTACAGGTGAAGTCATACAATAATTGTGAAATCGTTTCCATATTTTTTCCATCCTGTATACGTATCACGTTACTGATATTTTATTTTGCAGCAATGAATATATTGTGATATTTTTAACAACCTTAAATCAATTGTCAATTATTATTATTTAATTAACTAATCATACAAATAATATTGGCATTACTCTATCTTTCTAGGCATTGTATATACATCGTATTGCAATTTCGATTTACGATACATTCTATTGTATATTAATTAATCAATATTATATTCAGAAATACTATTATTTAATGAAAAGAATTTGTTTTAGAATTTTAAAACTAGACTTTGCATTTAACATTGATTATATTAATTTACAAGTGGTTTCTGTAAAACAGTAATATATGACCGATATTTTATTCTAGAAATAGAAGAACCAAAGCATAGAATTATCAACTATATCATCATTAGGAGGCACAGGGTAACGTTGTGGATATGTCAAAAATCTATGACTCAAGAGGTATTCGAGTATCTGATCACAAGATGACATATGTCATAAAAAAAAAAAAAAAAAAAAAAAAAAAAAAAAAAAAAAAAAAAATTAGAGCTTTTAGATTTGTTACTTACCGTGTTACCGTGACTTCTCCCGATTTGACATTGACAAGATGATACATTGTACGTCCAGTATTAGGTGGGAAGATGTAATATGTATGAACAATGTACATGACATACTATATTTTATTACCTCTCCTATTACTCGTGTTTTTAATGAAAGCGTGCCTCTAGAGCATACGAGAGTTGCCAGAAAGAAATCTCCATGGAGACATTAGAATCATATTCAATTAACCGCTGAAAAAATAATATAAGACAAAATTCTATCTGCAACAAATGAAACTGATAAAAACATATTGTAATATTAGAAACATGCTCAACCTTGAAATAAGACGATCAAAACATAATTATTTTTGAACTGAAATGGAGAAATGTAAAAACTCTAAAGACTTTTGGACTAAAATAAGGACTAGAGGTGTTACTGATCCATTTGATCCAGCCATACCAAATATTGTCAAAGATTTGGAGGAAATCAATAAGTATTTCGTCAGTATTGGCTTAGGTATCACGGCAAAAGCTGATTGTGCACAGTTCTATGAAATAAACATATCAGAGACTGTCGCTAGCTGTTTCATTTTAGGAAGATTACAAGGAAATAAGTACAGGAGGCTTTGAATAGCATCACATCATATGATGTTGGAGCTGATGGCATATTAATAAAAATGATAAATACATATTATATTGATGCCATAACGCACTTAGCAAACCAGTCACTGACCACATTCACTTTTCCGAATGCAAGGAAGGAGGCGATTGTACTGCCTCTCCCCAAAGTGAAAACACCTTCATCTGTATCAGACCTGCGTCCTATTTCGGTATTGCCTGCCCTGTCTAAGGTATTGGAGAAGCTGTTGTTTCACAGATGGTAGCTTTTTTGGAGTTGGAGAACATCCCTTCAGACTTGCTGTTTGGGTTCAGAAAGGATCATAGTACAGCAACTGTGCTTTTACTAGTTTCTGATGAGTTGATTCAAGCAAGGGCAGAAAAGAAAGCATCTCTTCTTGCAAATGCTAGATTTTTCACATGCACTCAATTCAATCGACCACAGCATGTTGTTGGCTGTCATGAATTTTTATGGTTTTTAACTGTAGGTGGTTTCTTGGTTTCATTGCTATTTGGTGAATAGGAGACAAAAAGTAAAATTGGGATGGATTTCTCTTCATCTTTCAGTATAGTTGCTGGTGTTCTACAAGGTAGTTGCCTCGGGCCTATTTCATCCAATGTTTTCCGCCACTGTGGGTTCAGGCTTACAGAATAGTCGCTTGTATTCATACGCCAATGATGCTCAACTTTGTGTTTCATATGACGCAAGAACAGCTGACACAGCTGTATCCATTTTAAATTCTGATTTAAGCATCGTCCATAATTGGTCTGAGAGGCATGGGATTAAATTGGAGAAGGAAATTGTTGTGTATTGTCGATTCCTTCCAATTTGGGTTTGGAGTCTGTGGGTGAGGTGTTGCTTGGTGGTATCAGACTAAACGAGTGTGAATCCTCAAAGGTTTTGGGCTTTATGCTCGATGGTGACCTCACTTTGTCTGGTCAAGTAAATACCCTTTGTCAGCGGGTCCTTGATCGACTAAGAATGTTATACAAGCACATAAACATGTTTCATAAAGACGCTCTTTCATGCTTCGCTTTATTCAGGCTCTTGTGCTCTCTGCGAATCAGTCCATTTCTTACCATTTGAACAGTAATCTATTTAATATGTAACTGATCATCACATTTATTATTAGTTATTTTATATATATATATATATTCTAATAACTATTAACTGGAATATATTTGAGCGATGTTCTTTTGTTTTAAATCGCAATATAATTCATATTTAATTTAATACACATTTTTTTTCATTAAAGAAATGTTTAACAAATATGTATAAGCTGTAATTTTTATTTTTAAACACTTCAACGCTGTGAACTACTGTAAGTTAAGATAAATAATTTGTTTACGTGATCTACATAATATACTTTAATAATATAATGGAAATCTATATTGTTATTAAAATGCATCAAACAGTTATTTTACATTAATAATCATTATATATTTCTGCTATATAAAGACAATAACAGTATCTAAGCTGTTACTTGCGGTACATTTCTGAGACCTGTAGTGGCATACCCTCTCTCTCTCAACTATTTTGTACAAATCTGATTGCAAACAAGTTTATTGTAAAATATCTGCTTTCAATAAAGAGGTTTCGTCCAAAGCCAATCTCTGCGGCTCTCTGAACCGTAACTCGGACGTGAGGTGAACTTCAACATCCCTTTATGACATAAGAGTTGGAGTATATCGACTCTCACTCCTTCCTCAGCAGGAGCATGACCACACATATTGTATCATATAATCTCTGCGGCTCTCTGTACCGTAACTCGGACGTGAGGTGAACTTCAACATCCCTTTATGACATAAGGGTTGGAGTATATCGACTCTCACTCCTTCCTCAACAGGATCCTGACCACACATATTGTATCATATAATCTCTGCGGCTCTCTGTACCGTAACTCGGACGTGAGGTGAACTTCAACATCCCTTTATGACATAAGGGTTAGAGTATATCGACTCTCACTCCTTCCTCAGCAGGATCTTGACCACACATATTGTATCATATAATCTCTGCGGCTCTCTGTACCGTAACTCGGACGTGAGGTGAACTTCAACATCCCTTTATGACATAAGGGTGGAGTATATTGACTCTCACTCCTTCCTCAGCAGGATCCTGACCACACATATTGTATCATATAATCTCTGCGGCTCTCTGTACCGTAACTCGGACGTGAGGTGAACTTCAACATCCCTTTATGACATAAGGGTTAGAGTATATTGACTCTCGCTCCTTCCTCAGCAGGATCCTGACCACACATATTGTATCATATAATCTCTGCGGCTCTCTGTACCGTAACTCGGACGTGAGGTGAACTTCAACATCCCTTTATGACATAAGGGTTAGAGTATATTGACTCTCACTCCTTCCTCAGCAGGATCCTGACCACACATATTGTATCATATAATCTCTGCGGCTCTCTGTACCGTAACTCAGACGTGAGGTGAACTTCAACATCCCTTTATGACATAAGGGTTAGAGTATATTGACTCTCACTCCTTCCTCAGCAGGATCCTGACCACACATATTGTATCATATAATCTCTGCGGCTCTCTGTACCGTAACTCGGACGTGAGGTGAACTTCAACATCCCTTTATGACATAAGGTTTAGAGTATATTGACTCTCACTCCTTCCTCAGCAGGATCCTGACCACACATATTGTATCATATAATCTCTGCGGCTCTCTGTACCGTAACTCGGACGTGAGGTGAACTTCAACATCCCTTTATGACATAAGGGTTAGAGTATATTGACTCTCACTCCTTCCTCAGCAGGATCCTGACCACACATATTGTATCATATAATCTCTACGGCTGTCTGTACCGTAACTCGGACGTGAGGTGAACTTCAACATCCCTTTATGACATAAGGGTTAGAGTATATTGACTCTCCAAAAATGTGTGCTAATTACGTATCGTGTGGAACGTTTTGACTTCCATTTTACTTTTCTGTAATGATATGTTAAGAAGGTCAATCAATAAAGTCATTCATTAAACTCATTCATAATGTGTGATATGCGTCGTATTGACTGGGCTCACCAAACCACCCGCCCACACATACACGTACAGTGGTATTGACCCACCCACGCACTCATACACGTATAGTGGTATTGACCCATCCACCCACCCATACACATACAGTGGTATCAGTATCTTAACAAGACATCAGTAAATGATTCCAAATAGTTGGCACAAACTCCCCCCCACCCCATATTAAACGCTGAGAAATCAAAACTTTAAAATTACCAGTTTGATTCCCAAGTATATATTTTTTGCCGTAACTAGAAAACTAGTTAAGTTAAAGACATGCGGTTTTTACTAAACTATTGTAATTCAAATCTTTTATGAAAATTTTATCAAAATCATTACAGCCATGATTGAAAACATTTAGTTGTTGTATGTTTATTGCCCATACAAATTAAAACAACTAAAATTTAAAAAAAGTGAAAAAATAATCTGGAGATACTGACTAAATACATATATATATACCAAAATTAATACAAATTGGTCCATCCGTTTCGTCTCCAGCGAACTGCTCATACACACATTTTTTACATTTAGTGCAACCCTAGCACGTGGATTAAGGAATCTCAGACTGGGTATGGAATCTAATCACTTAAAGGCGTTAAGGTTTAGCATTTGAAAAATGCTTATAAGTTAAAAAAGTTGTTTTGATAAAAATAACGTATTTATACGTCCTAACATATTGTGTTCATAGGAAAATTATGTGCCTTAATGACATTGAAAATTGGATGTGTCTGTTATTTTCTGAATAACTGATATTTATTTTACGAAGGCTTGGGCTTTATTAAAATTTAACGGGTGTTTTTCTCATGGAATATTTTATTTGGTAATGTAAGCCAATTAACATAACTTAAATTTTCGTGAAAGCACCATAAATATAAATTATTTAATATATTTAAAATGTCTGATAAACCCCTATTTTGTCGTAAATGGTTTTTCTGTATTAAAATAAGATATTAAGTTTAATTTTTTATTTTCAACTGTTAAATAATTCAACGTATCCTTGAAAATATTAAATGCATTCCAGGATGGTAAGGTAAATTAAATAGCATGTTTTACTTATCTAAATAGTATGTAGTAAAATTCTGTTTTTAAACTACAATGTAAATTTATTATGTATTACGTACACTGAAATAATCTCAAAATCTCTCCGGTCAATCACAGTGAACTTGAATAGTCCAATGGGTCCAAAATAAGAACCAAATGAGATGGAATGTGGTATGATCAAACAAATATTTACTAACATAATTCTATGTATTTAATTGCAGTAATTCTGGGAATGAAGCTGGCCTGTCCCCGTTGAGTCAACATAACTGGAAAGCCCCGGGCAGTACACTTTCAGAAATGAATTGTTTTCTAGAAAACGTGTCTTTTTAAGATAATGGTTTTAAAAAATATGTCATATCTTTTGGTACTAAATCACAATTAAGTTATAATACAGCTTCTTGTCACTTAACAACATGTAAACATTTTGCCTGAAACGCGTAAAAACATTGATATTTTCACAAGCTATGCTTTATATTCTGAGGAAATAATGGGCTTTATCGATAAATTTGAGAAAACATATGCACAATTTATATTATTTTTGACGAATTTCCATTAATTTAAATGATATTTTAAGCATATATTTAAAAAATTTGACGTGTTTTTTATGCTAAATATGAGTTTGAAAAGTAATTTGGACTATAACCATTTCTAGAGATATGACGGAAAAACTACTTTCGTGACGAATCGCAATAAGCGGGCATTACGCGATCATTTTAACCTTTATACTGAACTCGTGCAATATATGACTTCTTTTTTTTAAGGTTATAGCATATTTTAGCACTTCCCTTTGCACAGTTGATCAATAAGTGGTTTGACCACAGCCCTCATCCCACTCCAAGGTGCTTTTACGGTCTGGCCACGCGAACCAATCATCAGCGCCAAATTACACGAGCGAAGAAGGTAATGACTTTAGAGCACAGCAATTTATCAACTCCTCCTTGAGTTTCTTCTCTTCTGTCAGATTTACTTAGCACTTGTAAAACTTAACCAATTATGATGGTAACGGGCTTAGAACAAGTAGTATTATATATGTAGTATTCCTAATTGTTGTAATTAATTAACATGGTACATATATGTAAAGACTAAAGTATCCTAATACAGTACTACACTCTTCAACTGTTCTAAAATTTGTAATAAAATCAACTAAATTATATTGGTAGTTGGATCAGAAAATGTCCTGAGAGTAAAGTTAATGAATTATGAATAAATGAAATGGATAATTTCATAGCTAAATAACTACACCTGATTCGTGTGAATATAAAATGTCATACATCACTTGTTGATAAATTTTAAGCTGAAGTGTACCAACAGTTTTGTCTCATGTAATTCTCAAAGATAATTTAATAGGAATTAAGTATAACTATTTTTGAGTTTATTTTTAAGGTATCCTATTGTATTTTTCAAATACAAATAAGTGGTTACGACTCTTAAACACATTGATTACGACTCTTAAATATACTTTTGACTGCACTTTCTATATGAGCTTCATCAAGTTTACTTGTTATTTGCATACTAATTTAAACTAGGACGATTAGTCCAAGGTGACACGTATGTCTGACCTTGGACCTTCTGATTATGCACTACATCCTTTTGTTAATGGAACGTCATCCATCTTAATGGTGCGAATTCCTCTAGCCGATATATATTTGACGTGAACCTTACATATTCGTACTTGAGTAATCACATTGTTTTTAGTGTTTATAATTGGAACACCATAATTATATAAAATAATGATAAAGTTGTGATTTTGGCATAAAGTACTTGTAGTATCACTTAAATTACTGTATTGAGAATTATTCTTTTAGGTTTTAATGAAATACTATTCTGAATTTTATAAAACATTGTTTTACATACTACTATTATATCCATATGGTTCTTTACGCAAAATAAATCTAACATAGAGATGTGAATTTTTCTTCATTTAATGTTTTTTTTCTTTTGTTTAACTTTTATAACTGTGAATGATCTACTTAGAGATACATTTCTTAACTTCACATAAAATTAAAAAATTGTTTAAGCTAGCTTACTAACACTTTTAGATAATTAAGCTGATAAATTTTTTAGAAGATTTCTTTATTGTAAGCTTTATAAGAAGGAGAAAATAGATTATTCTTATTGAATGGCTTAATGCATTAAGTTAACATCGATGTTAGTCAAGTATTGAAATACTTACAATCATTGAGTAGTTTGTAATATCTAGCCTCCATCAAGAGCTAGTTTGACGAGTGTCTAAATGGACGTTATCTCTCCAGTAACTCAAAGTTGACTTGACTCCTGAGGTGTAGTTGGTAAATCAATAGCCAACAGGCGCGGGTCGGTTATAACTTCCGGCCAAGCAGAGTTCCAAACTTAAGTTAGACATCTGCGTTTAACGACATGGTAATTGACCTAATGGAGAGAGCCGTTTGTTCAAGTAGAGGTTAGAAACTGTTATATGTTACCACTTTAAAATAACTATTCACTTATTTTGTTGCGACTTATGAAAAACTTCAAAATGTTGGAATGTAAAAAATTATGTTGTTTTATTGAACACAACTGTTATTTATTTACACGTATGCAATAAATATTAATAGACTATAATAAAATTAGTTATTTAAAACACTTTTAAATAGAAATTAAATACTCTGCTGTACATGTAATGCATTTTTTTTATAATAGTCGAAAAATATGACTTAACCCTAGAACTGGCAGTCACATTTTTCTGTGGTGGGGGTCTTTATCAAGCGCTTTACAAGGGCTTTTAAAAAAATCATAAAACATTAAAAATTATTTCAATTAAATAATTTTACAACGTTATTGCAACGTTACATTATTACAATACAGCTGGTTATTTGATTAAAGAAATGGAAATTTATCTTTATCTGAGACCGTGGATGGAGCACATTTGAACATTAGTTTGTTGATAAGTAATTTGTACCTTTATGTCAATAATATATTTTTAAGGTAAATATTTTCCTTTTGATTAATTAAATACGTATCTTCATAACTGTCTTTTACAACATGTCAAATTCCAACATAAATAACACTGCTAAGACATTTTAACCGATCAACAGGGTGGTTCTTTTAAATTGAAACTTGTGGTGTCTTATTTAGAACAAATAAATAATAATATGCTTTACAATTATGGGCAATTCATCATATCCTTTTATATAAACCGTTAACGATATCCACCGTGGGCCTTCCACTCTAGGTTTACAAAAATTACAAACCTCATCAAAAGTTAGAAAAAAAAACTTTCTACAGAGGCATACTAAATCTCAATTATATATCTGGACCCATTTAAGAGAATTTAAGGTGGTTCCATACTTTTTCAACACCCTCTGATAAGAAAGATTAACCAGTCACCATTTCCGATAGGGTGGATCTTTTTACTTGATACTTGTGTTGTCTTATTTAGAAAAAAATAGGCTTAAAGCGATGGTAATTTCATTTATTCTTCTTACAATATCCACACCGGCCTCTCAACTCTAGGTTGAAAATAAAAAATTACAAACTGCTTCAGAAGAAAGTAAAAAACATTCTACAAAGGTATACCAAATCTTAATTATTTTTCTCGACCAATTTAAGAAACATGAAAGCGGTTTTATACTTTTTCAATACCTTGTATACATGTATCATGCTGTATAACCATGTTATTTTGAATTAAAGATAATATTTATTATATAATATCTTAATTTAATGTTTATTAAATTGGATTAATGTGTGCCAAAATGGTACAAACAGGTGAGTTGGACTTTGTGCTATTGTGATTAAATATCTAGTGACGGCTGCTTAAAATTGCTGTGGACTACTATGGACATGTTTCAGGGTGTCATTGACATTACAAAACTTATTTTGGAATCCAAACCACGTAGTTTTAGTCTGACCTTTCTACGCAAATTATCTCATACTCAATTCCACGTTCTGGACTATATTTCAACACTGGTAACGCTGGTAAATGTTCGTAAATCAATTAAAGGTGGCTACTGGTGTTCGTACATAGTCAAAAACAGAGAATTGATTATCAGACATTTCAGTTAGAAAACTCAGACTAGTATTACGTGGTTAGGATTCCAAAATGAGTTGTGCGCCCTTAAGCTACACTGGACATTATTAAGTAAATAAATAACACTTTAAAAACATTTATAATCTCTAATTTATAAGCAAAGGTAACCTCATTCACAGTACAGATTCACACATAAATAGCGTCAATTTCCTAATGAAACAAAATAAAAACAATAATTAATAGTAACTAAACTGCTCATTACTACTAAGATAAACTTTTTGTATTTTTGTTTTTGTAATTAGTTTATTCTGGATTTACTCACGAATTTTATGTCATACATTAATTTTTTATAAAACGTAACAAATTTTGTGTTTGTTTGGTTATTATATAGGAATTTGGATAGTTGTTGTTATGCTTTCGTTGTATTTGCTAACTACTTTCATAGTTGCGTGTAATTTAAGTATGAGTTCCTCCAATCAGATTTTGTCTGTAAGGATTAAACTTTAATTTCTATTTGAATTAATTTAACTTTTATTTATGTAAATGTTTGGAATGTGCTTATGTGGTTTTGTACTTGCTTTTTTAAATATGAGATATATGTGTATTATGTCATGATATTGTTATTATGTATCAAGAAATAAAGTTATATCCATTACTGAAAAAAATTGGGTTGTACTGTTTATTGTTCTAAAATATTGTCAACATTTTATGTGATTTTTTATTTTAAAATTACAATAAATGTACACGGCGTATGGGTAATGATTATTTACAAAAATAAAATTACTATGAAACCAATAAACTTTGTGAAATGTTGTCATTACATTTTCTATGCAAATAAAATGAAATACCTCTACCTCAAGTGATAAAGCATGGAGTATCATTAGAACAAGTGGTGCTTTTATCTTTATTGACATTTCAAAAGCCAATTTCAACTCGTTTTGTGGGCGCTGTAGAGAAGGAAACAATTTCCGTTTATGGGTTTCCTTTGTTGTTGGAAATATACAACATTGTTATTTCGTATTATTTGGTTGATTACATATGGAAATATAGATGTCTATTGGAGTTATTTATATATAATTTGTCATCACTTGATTGTTATTGTTTTGTTAGAAAACTTTCACTCATTTAGCTTAATGAACATTATCCTTATACTTAGTTTTAATATGTAGTTAGTTTTAGTTCGTTTTTATTGTTAATGCACTTTTTAACAAGTACTAGAATTTTTTCACTTTCCTGGATCACGAACTTGTAAACTGTATTGTAGTATATCAGAAAATAGTATAACCATTGTGTATTGCATTGTAGTATATCAGAGAATAGTGTAACCATTATATATTGTATTGTAGCATATCAGAGAATAGTGTAATCATTGTGTATGGCATTGCAGTATTTCAGATAAAAGTGTAATCATATATTGTATTGTAGTATATCAGAAAATAGTGTAACCATTGTGTATTGCATTGTAGTATATTAGATAATAGTATAACCATTATAGTGTATTGTATTGTAGTATATTAGAGAATAGTGTAACCACTGTGTTGGAGAATAGTATAACCATTTTAGTATATTAGATAATAGTGTAACCATTATAGTGTATTGTATTGTAGTATATTAGAGAATAGTGTAACCACTGTGTTGGAGAATAGTATAACCATTATTATGTATTGTACTGTAGTATATTAGAGAATATTATAACCATTATATATTGTATTGTATTGTAGTATATCAGAGAATAGTGTAATCATTGTGTATGGCATTGCAGTATTTCAGATAAAAGTGTAATCATATATTGTATTGTAGTATATCAGAAAATAGTGTAACCATTGTGTATTGCATTGTAGTATATTAGATAATAGTGTAACCATTATAGTGTATTGTATTGTAGTATATTAGAGAATAGTGTATCCATTGTATATTGTATTATAGTATATCAGAGAATAGTGTAACCATTATATATTGTATTGCACTATATCAGAGAATAATGTATCCATTATATATTGTATTATAGTATATCAGAGAATAGTGTAACCATTGTGTATTGCATTGTAGTATATCAGAGAATAGTGTATCCATTGTATATTGTATTATAGTATATCAGAGAATAGTGTAACCATTGTGTATTGCACTGTAGTATATCAGAGAATAGTGTATCCATTGTATATTGTATTATAGTATATCAGAGAATAGTGTATCCATTATATATTGTATTATAGTATATCAGAGAATAGTACAACCTTTAGTAAACAATTAAATAATAATTAATATTATTCCAAGTGTAATCCAAAACAATGCTTTAGCTCATAAAAACTGATACCATTACTTATAATGATCGTTAATATAAAATTTCAAAGGAGTTCTCAATGATTATATGTAATCATAAATTACATTCACATTTAAAATAAATCATCGAATTTCGTAGAGGTTACCTGAAAATATAACCTCATTATATCGTGGGAGTAAAAATATTTTTTTATGGTGATTGACTTACCAATATCACACTGGAGGTATTCAAAACGAAACGGGACTGGGTTTTTACTATTGCTATTTTGTATTCACCAATAGGAATGCTGGAAGAAAATGTTGGTAAGGTGGTTCATTTGGTTTAGTGTTGTTACTTTTTTTGTATTATTGGAAAATAGCATTGGCATTAGGCTATATATTATTGTCGAACACATGTTGTTATAACATTATCGATACCACTTAGTTTAAAATATTCTCTTACATTATTAAGTTGTTTCCATTATTGAAAAAATATTTAATGTATTTCATCATTAAATATACCCCTGGAAATTGTACATTTTCTAAACAGTATATGGAATTATTAAAAGAGAGTGTTACTTAAGTCGTTAAAATATCTAAATTCAATGTTATTTAAAAAAAAAATGTCTAATAAAATAACATCTAAAGGATTTCATTTACTTACTGAAATAAAATAAAAAGTGCAAAAATAAAATGCGAGTAATATAAGGCACTCACTTAAAATAATTGATGTTACCTCCAATTTTTATAAAAAAATAAAAATTTTTAAAAGTATTTACTAAGTTATAAAGTTGCTTGAAATAGTTTCAGCTTAGCAATACGAATTTTTCTTTTAAATATGGTTAAAAAGCCATGAAATAATGACGAATGGAAATTTCATGCTTGACAACGGACATATGTATGAGAAAGGTTAGTAAAAATCAGGAGTACAATTTACTACCTACATGTTATATATAAAAAATCAGAATCAAAGCAATGCATTTCATTAAAAACAAAAAGTGTTCTTTGAAAATTACTCAAATTTACATGTGAAATGTTATGAAAATACTGTATTAGCCTATATTATTATTTATGTTTAATTTTAAGGACCTTGATAATTTAAGATTGCAATATTTAATGTATATGTTTTTTTTAACAGTAAACAAGCATAATATAAAAATTTTCATGGTGGTACTTTAAAATTTTTTCTAATCTATTTGTCCTAATCTATCTGTCCTATCTATCTGAAGAGCTCGATTTTGTGCGTTTCAATTACTTTAATTTGAAAATGTGATAATATATCTGTGTTAAGATCAATAAGAACTTACTCGTTAAACGTATAAGAGAGGCAAACGTTAACTCTTCACATAAATGCCAAATAATATTATATGTATTATTTAACATTTTGCCCTACTTATGTGAGTTTTTTTTTAATATAATGTTATTTATAATACATGTAAATATGTAGATTTAGAGATTTATTGATAATAGTTTTTAATTCTGCAAATCATATAATCAGATTTGATTCAATTCGTATTAATCCAATATTTTCTATATTTATAAAATTTGTAAATAGTTTTTTAATTAGCATAATACGTGTTGGTACATATACAGTACAAGTAAACGTCACACAACACAAATTTATTACAATATAAGCGCAAAATGCACAAATATATAACAATACAAGCACAAAATGCACAAATATTATGGTGATCGATTTCGGTGAACCACGCTCACCTTCCTCAGACCAGAGGGATTCACAAAATTTGTAAACCTTTAATTAGAAAATTTTGGTTTTATTGTTATATTAAAAATACTGTAAATTTAGGAGAGCTTTTCAATTTAGTAGTGGGAAATGTCTTAGTATTAGTGAAATATTTGTCAACGATAATCAGTAGAGACTTAGAAACAGTACTGTAGTAAAACTCTGAGGTAACATGCAAATGCTCTCTGTTTGGTTGTATAGGCGATTTATAAAATAAAAGTCTGTCATTTCCACCACAGAAGGTAAAACCTCATTTTCACTAACAAAATAGTCCTTTATAGTGAGTAGACTGGCGCAATATCATTTTTATTTCAGTATATCATACATGAATATATTACGCACATACATAAACATATTTAAAATAGTAGCTAAAAATTACTGTTTAGTACGTATAGAGTTTGAATAATATAAGAAAGGCTAAATATTGTACAATAAAAAGAGGCTCATGTCGAAAAAAGTGTTATTAGAGCTATAGCACTCTCATGGCAACTTCACTTTCACTTCCTTGGCTCCCAGTGTTGTGCAATATAGCTCCTCCAGAGATAAGACGTCAGGATGCACTACTTAAAGGATTCAATAAGATCTTGAATGCCCCGCACCTCCCCATTACCCAGGATATCCCACGTCAGAACGGACCCTTAAAATCTCGAAACCCACATCTACGTACTGCGTTCCAGTCGAGCAGAACAAATGTTTCACCCAATACTAACTGGGCCGTAGCGTGGAGCAGTTTTGAGGGACGAAATAAGTTCCTTATTGACGATCCGTACAATACCTGTGGCTTGAATCAACCTCCCTCATAGGGATTGGACACTGTTGAATCGTTTCCGAACTTGCATGGACAGATATAACTATTGGACATTTTAATCAGGGTTGACCCTTGATCATTTGTGTGCTTGCACCCGCATTTAATACCTGCCTCAGCGCAGGGGACACTCCGTAACTATGTGACCTATTGTAACTGGGTAGTCTATGTAAACGATGGGCCATATAGTTACGGAGTGTCCCCTGCGCTGAAGCAGGTATTAAATGGATCATTGGATTTAACTTAGCTTAATGACAGGAGATCACTTTATATTCTGTATGTGTATGGGTGAACGGGTGGGTTAGTACCACTGTAGGTGTTTGTGTGAGCGTGTGAGTCAGTACCACTGTAGGTGTATGGGTCGGCTGGTGGGTCAGTACCACTGTATGTGTGTGGGTGGTGGGTTGGTCAATACAACCGTACGTGTGTGGGTGGTTGGGTGGGTCAATACCACCGTACGTGTATGGGTGGGTCAATGGTTTTTAGATAAATGAGTCAGTGGTATTTGAATTTTACAGGTCAAGAAGATTAAATGAAGCACTTCAAGTTTGAGAGAGAGAGAGAGAGAGAGAGAGAGAGAGAGAGAGAGAGAGAGAGAGAGAGAGAGAGAGAGAGAGAGAGAGAGAGAGAGAGAGAGAGAGAGAGAGAGAGAGAGAGAGAGAGAGAGAGAGAGAAACAATAATAACATAATAATAATAAAATATAACACTATTGTTGTATATGATATATATAATTGGATAAGCATCCAAAAGGCTTGTAATATATTAATAAAAATATAAAGTCGTCTCCCGCTACAAAGCTAGTTCCAATCCAACAAGCCATTTAGTACCTGCCTCACTAATTATATTTATGCTAGCTAATTAGTATTTATGTCAGTTTTTTTATTTATTTATTTATTTTAATAAAAAAAATGGTAGTTGACAACAAACCATATGATATATATATATATATATATATATATATATATATATATATATATATATATATATATATATATATATATATATATACGTACTATGCATATTGTACGTATAAAATGCTGTGTATTAATTAACTTCAAATACGCTAGTTGTTTATTAATTTGATTGTTTTCATACCCTTGGTAATGTAAACCTTTTTCTTGGGCGCGTTCTATTTTGAGGAGTAATAAAATATAGGACATAAATGTATTTTTTATGTAATAATTAAAAATATTAAAATATATCCAAGGTGTGTGTCCAAGGTGTGAAGGTGTGTTGCTACTTTGTAGTTTTACACAAGTAAAAAACCAGCACATTGACAACTTAAAACACTAGAACTTAAAGAAAATTGTTGAATGCAAATGTTTTTTAGCTCCTCCACTGAAACTGTACCAAACTCCAAACAGTATTTTCAGAGAAGATCTACCTCTAAGTAAGTTGATTCTCTCATTAAAGGCGAGGGACGAACAGTTTCCCAACACTAACTAGTTTATAACTTTAGCTGTATTATAAGTTCATACATTTAACAAATGTGTATATAAGGTCGTTTATCGCTTTCTATGTAACCAGGAGTATATTTTCAAGTTATTCATATTTAAGTCAATTTTTAAAATTTGTTAAAAATCCTAGTCTCAAAAAGCTTACAAAAAGAAAAGTTTTCTGACTCCAATACTGTACTAGAATGTTACCGTAGGGTGATAAATACCGCACCAACTATTTATATAAGTACCATATATTTTTTTCAAACAAAACATGAACAAAAATCTTCCCATTTCTTTGTCGTCAACTCCGTTGTTGAGGGACTTTGTCAGGACTTATCGACTTATTGGACAATACTTACTGACTACCTTGTTGAGGGATAGATACAGGTTTGGACATTATGTTGTGGTGAAAGAATTTCTGTGTCGTGTATAGCTAGGTTAGAATAAAACAAAATGTAAGATTTTGGACTATGTAGTAGATATAAATTATATGTAAGTGACAATTTACATAAAACAAACATATGTTAATAATCTAGGTTAGTAATATTAATAATTGCTGTTACTTTTGTTAGTCTATTTAAGAATGCGATATTCCTCCAAATTTAGTAAATTCCCAGTTAATGTATTAATTGTAATTAATGTGTTATAAGATTTAAAACACAATATTTTAAAAGTGTACTACTGCCAATAAAGAGTCGTTTTCAGTATTGAAGTTTAGGTATTAGATATTTGAAGATTAATTAAAAGTATATTGTAGTTATTTATTCCATAAACTCCACAATATTATCATGAAAACAAAATCAGGTAAAACGTTTTTAAAACTATAACATGTCTTTCTGGGATGCCGGAAGTAGTAACATTGAAGACATTCTGAAATGTATAACCTTATAGTTTATAGCCCGGCGTAGTGGCTCATTGGCTAGAGCTTCGGACTGCGGAGGGGATGTTCCAAGGATCGAATCCCTACTCATCCAACGGTCAGTACTTCACTCGTTGAATAAAGCTCACGAACAAGCCTTCAGGCTCATGTGAGTTAGGTTTAAAAAAACAATATAACATATTTATATAGTCTGTAAACAAGATTTCTTGCTTAGTTTAATATTACTGTAAAATATTTAGCCATACATTGTGTGGATAGTTTAAAGAATCACCGACTTTCCTTTATCTGTATGAAGTTATAAAAATTAGACTATAGTTTTATTTTACATCGAACGGTCAATGGTAGAGACATGTTAACATTAGCACTCACATGCTTGTAATTAGTATTAGCCTTTTAATGTCCAACATTTAGTTAATGTCTTAAAGATATATTTTATTTATAGACAACAGTCCACTGTTTGTGAAAAGAACATAAAAACTAAGTCTTTGAATATTTTAGTGGATTAGATATTCTCCAAATTCATATATAATTCTTACATAAGAGTGTGTGAGAACCAAACGGGGGAGCTATTTAAAATGATATACTGTATATAAAATAATGTTTACTCTATATACTTATGTTTTAATTCAAATATATCTTTAACCCTGCAGCACTGGTGCCGTGCTTTGTAACATGAGTACTGGCGCTAAGTTTGACAGACTCAAAGATTAAATATTAAAAATGTGTAATATATTGTCTAAACACATTAAAGCCAATGTTTACCCTATAACTTGATAGTTTGGCTTACTAATAAAGATATTTAGGTAAGAAAATAAAACTAGTTTCTTGTCTTTACGTTGTTAAAAAACCATATTTTAAATGTTTACAAAAATTTTAATACAAACAATGGTTTTAAAATACAACATGAGTTAAAGAATGCAATAGTACATATTTTATATAAAAAATTTCAAAAAATAACTTTCACTAAACAAGGAATGTATTTCAATCACTCTGAGTAATTCAATTTAATTTTCATTTAACATTGGGCAATTTGGGCATGTAAAATATACATAAATACAATGCATATTTTTTACAAGACAAATAAACTTAAAACTGAATTTTACACTACTATTTTGTATTATTTAAACTGTTCTACAGATTCTCTGATAGAATCTTTCTCCCCTTGGTCAGACTTGTCAAATTCCTCTTCGGAAATATTATTCTCTACATCGTTCAGAAGACTCCATAATCTTTCTCTTTCTATTTTTATGGCCTTCATAACTCAAATAAGATATTTAATATAATAAAAATTAACACAGTTTTGGCTTGTAAATTTCATACATATTCACATAAATATAATAAATTAAAAACAAAAACTTAAAAAAAAATACAATACGACCACTGGCGCTAAGTCTGACAGACCCGCAACGCGAATGAATAAAAAACCATAAGGGGTACGGAAATGATGACCGCGTCAGTTACTAGCATGAGGAGGGATGCAGCTGCTATGAATGCCGTGACGGTCACTTCACTCCACCACACCAACCATTACAACAGTTCTTGGGTCTGTGAAACTTGGCGCCAGTTACACAGGGTTAAAGAGTTATTACTATGTATCATTTTCAATAAACAATTCAGTGTTCAATGTGTACTCTTTATTGTACTAATAATAAAATATTGCATATTAAAATATGATTCTACTTAATTTTAGTTCCACAATTGAGAATTTTTGTTTTATTATGATTTAAATTACTGATATCAAAAAGTAAAACATTTAGCTTAATCTTAACTCATGTAAAAAAATACAGAGACCTTTTTATGAACTATTAATAATTATTTATTGCTCAACGTTCTTATTTTATTAATTATAATTACATATATATATATATATATATATATATTCCCATATAGAAATACATGATGAGGATTTATAGATAATAAATAATAGATTTATAGATAAATTTAAAGATAATAGTAAAGTTCATACGTTACTGTACGTGTAAAACAGAGTAGACCAACATATAACTTATTATTCTACTACCAGAATTATTAAGATACTAAAAAAAAAAAAAAAAAAAAAAAAACTGTTGCATATGGATATAGTTATAGGTCACAGAGCAGAACATTTACAGATAAGGAGGATCAAAACTGTATGCAAGCAGAAAAAAATAAAGATTTCAAATTAGTTCCCAGAAAAGTGATCCTGTCATTTTACTACAGAATATTTCTTCCATTTTATTCAAAGTTTTGAATGGTTACGTGATTTGAAGGTAGATCACACTCGTAACTAAAATTAGCGAAGGGATTGCTTTAACATACCAAACGGTCAGTAATTTGAAGGTAGATCAGACTCGTAACTTACAATTAGCGAACGAATTGCTTTGACATACCAAAAGGTAACGTGCTTTGAAGGTAGATCAGACTCGTAACCTACACTTACCGAAAGGATTGCTTTAACACACCAGAAGTTCTCGTGTTTAAAGCTAGACCTCATTCGTAGGTCAATATGGATAATAAAATATTGGGGTGACATAATTGAAAAAATAATTAAGTAATTGTTTAGTTAGTTATATAAAGAGAGATAAGATAACATACATATTACATTTTTTGGAAATATTTGTACACAATTAAAACACGTAAGGGTAATAATATTTGAATAAACAATCCAGCAACTAAGTTGCTAATTGTCTTACTAAAATCTTTCATAAACACTTGTATCAATGTAGAATATTGATTATTTTCATATCATGTAATAAATAACAAGGTAATTTGTAATCTTGTAATTTGTAGCTTAATGTCAATGTTGGCAAATCAAATACGCAAAATGTATTTTAGTCACTAACATTATACGATGTGGAAAGGTAAACGATGTTTGATATTGTTCCTACGAGTCTCATTTAGGGTAAGAGCTTCAATTGCAATATGCTTTTACTTCTCTTGAGAAAACAACTTGGATCATAATCTATTTCATCAACTTCCCTAAGTGTTCTACTGGGAACTGTCATAGAAAACACTGTCACATCTTACCTGTAGTATAAAATTGATTGAGGACATACGCAACCCAAACACTCATGACGATAAGTGATATCCCAACCACCTACGTAATTTGTACCAGTAACCGTGATTTCTCCCTTGTACACTATTTATTTATGATGACACGTGATGGAATTCCCAATAACACAGATCATGTATGATAATTTGCCTTCCCACCCAATAATAAAATGAAAAATTTCTTGCTCAGAGTAAGATTACGTATATATAATTTACAGTGATGTATGTTAAAAAAAAAAAAAAAAAAAAAAAAAAAATAGTCTTCACTAGTCTTAAAATTAATACTACATATATTTTTTAACTTTAATTTTTTTACCAATATGTACATATATGATTAATTTATTGACAATATATTCCTCCAGGTTGGAGGCCAAATATATAATACTTTAAATTATATAATACTTTAGTTACTTAAATAAACTGTAGTCAAAATATCTTGGGGCTACAACGAAAATACCCTTCTCTAATATTTATTGGTTTATTTATGGTTCTAATATAACGGGACCATGTACTGTCAGTTCTTCGTATATTAGAGTGATTTAAACTAAAAAAAGCGTTAAACACATAAACTACAGTTAAGAAGCTCAGATGTATCCGGCCCTCACGAGGACCTCTGGCAGTGCTTAGCACTATGTCTTAACTCAATATTGTCCAAAACAAGGAAGCCAGAAGGTCAAGCTCAGATGTATCCGGCCCTCACGAGGACCTCTGGCAGTGCTTAGCACTATGTGTTAACTTAATATTGTCCAAAACAAGGAAGCCAGAAGGTCAAGCTCAGATGTATCCGGCCCTCACGAGCACTATGTCTTAACTCAATATTGTCCAAAACAAGGAAGCCAGAAGGTCAAGCTCAGATGTATCCGGCCCTCACGAGGACCTCTGGCAGTGCTTAGCACTATGTGTTAACTTAATATTGTCCAAAACAAGGAAGCCAGAAGGTCAAGCTCAGATGTATCCGGCCCTCACGAGGACTATGTCTTAACTCAATATTGTCCAAAACAAGGAAGCCAGAAGGTCAAGCTCAGATGTATCCCGCCCTCACGAGGACCTCTGGCAGTGCTTAGCACTATGTCTTAAATCAATATTGTCCAAAACAAGGAAGCCAGAAGGTCAAGCTCAGATGTATCCGGCCCTCACGAGGACCTCTGGCAGTGCTTAGCACTATGTGTTAACTTAATATTGTCCAAAACAAGGAAGCCAGAAGGTCAAGCTCAGATGTATCCGGCCCTCACGAGGACTATGTCTTAACTCAATATTGTCCAAAACAAGGAAGCCAGAAGGTCAAGCTCAGATGTATCCCGCCCTCACGAGGACCTCTGGCAGTGCTTAGCACTATGTCTTAACTCAATATTGTCCAAAACAAGGAAGCCAGAAGGTCAAGCTCAGATGTATCCGGCCCTCACGAGGACCTCTGGCAGTGCTTAGCACTATGTGTTAACTTAATATTGTCCAAAACAAGGAAGCCAGAAGGTCAAGCTCAGATGTATCCGGCCCTCACGAGCACTATGTCTTAACTCAATATTGTCCAAAACAAGGAAGCCAGAAGGTCAAGCTCAGATGTATCCGGCCCTCACGAGGACCTCTGGCAGTGCTTAGCACTATGTGTTAACTTAATATTGTCCAAAACAAGGAAGCCAGAAGGTCAAGCTCAGATGTATCCGGCCCTCACGAGCACTATGTCTTAACTCAATATTGTCCAAAACAAGGAAGCCAGAAGGTCAAGCTCAGATGTATCCGGCCCTCACGAGCACTATGTCTTAACTCAATATTGTCCAAAACAAGGAAGCCAGAAGGTCAAGCTCAGTGTTATATTATTAATATAGAATGACAATGCACATATTGATAATACTGTATCAATCTGTCGTCTGTCAACTGGAGGTACACAATATACTGACAGACGTATCAATTATTGACAAGATAATGTCAAGAGCAATCAGTCATCCCTAACGTCCGTTACAGGTCAATTATTGTAATTAGATGAAAGATACGTGACACCTTATGTATAACATTTGGTTTATTATTTAAGAAAAATAACAAAAACTAATTACGTAACTATTGCATGAAAAATACTGCAAAGCTTTATTAGGCTAGAATCCTTTTTCGACCTCTTCTTGATATTTAATAATTATTTATGTTTTTAGCAACTAAGGAATGGGAATAATTCTGATTAATATAAGTCATAAAATGAGGAATTTAAATATATTACAACTAATAAATGTTAAAGGAATAAAAATCTACCTTAGGCATGTTTGATACGGAGAAATGAGCAGGCATATGTGGCATTTAAATACTTCTATAAATAAATTTCAATGATGAATGCTATAAATGAACATTCAAAATTCTTTCATGAAGTAAATATTTACGTTTTCTGCATTTATATATATATATATATATATATATATATATAATATAGTTGGATATATTTTGCTTTACCAAGTATACGATATGACTTGAACTAGTTCACCAATATCGTTCGCCACAACTATAACACTTATTAGTGTTTTCCCTTACTACTATAAAATAATGAAGTACCTTTGTTATATTTATTATAAAATAATAAAGTATAACGTGTTGAAATCGAAAGAATACTTTAAAAAATTAAAAACTAACCCCACAACTTATACTTTTTTGTTTTTTTAATACAACGAGGTTCTATACTTTACATTAAAATTCCTATACATTATATATTACAAATAACTGAAAATAGTTTTGCTTACAATTATATGTTTTCTTAGTGACATACATCTCTAGGGTTCAGGTATTTATGCCATTAACACATATCTACTAATCCCCCAACTCATAAAACAAACCATTGATCTATTTCTGTGTATAAACCAATATACTACATCAGTATAAGAATGATCTGTTAGACCGTAACTTGAAATAATAATAATTTGCTATGTTCAGATGCTGGAGTTTATGGAGTGTTTTTACAATAATTTAAATCAGGAGATTGATGTTGAGATTATAAAAGTGATGCAATGAAAATTAATAAAATAAATAGAGTAATCATTCTTTAAGCTCCTTTCTTACTGGATGGATATATAATTTAATGTTATAAGGTGTAACAAACACTCCAGTAAATACATTTTTTTATGTCGTAAGGCCTTTCGGTAACAAAGTTACCATTTTCAGACAACCAAACTATATTATTATCATAGTTTGGTTGTCTGAAGATGGTAGCTTTGTTACCGAAAGGCCTTACGAAATAAAAAAATATTTACTGGACTGTTTGTTACATTTTATAACATTAAATTAAATAGATTAATGTGTATTTAATTTCAAATAGAAGCAGATATAATTTGATTTTAATAAATAAGTCTTCTGCAGGATGTAAGTGATTCCCTACGAAATGACAGTGGACAGTACATTGGTATTGAATTACATAGAAGCGAATGGTGAGTTGACATCTATGCACCTCCGAGAGATAAACGTAGTGTTAGAGGATAATGGAGGATAACGCAAATGTCAGGAATATGGCTTTAACAGAGCCTTCTGTGTGCACAAATGTAAGCTAAAGTCTAGATAGAATGGGACTTTTATGATTATAAACATAGTTTTTAACATTTTCACCACGTTCAACATGTTCACATGTATGCTTTAGGGATACTTGAAACAAAGGTTTTTTTATTTTATGTACATTTACGTCTGCTGACTTTTGTATCAACAAATATTACTTTAAAACAATAAAGATATCTTTGATATTTTGTCTTACTTATTTCCTTTAATTCCGAGGGGAGACGTAGGGCTGCAACGAAGGACCTCCACCGGAATCTATTCTGCGCCAAATCTCTCCCTAGGTCTTCACTTTTTCCTGAATTTCTCTTTCCACTGTCCTTCACCACGTCTGTCTGGGTCTTTTTCTCTTCCTGTTTTCCTTGCGGTTTCCAGTCTAGCTCTTGTCTACTCATGGTGTAAATATTTACAGGTCTCCTCAGAGTACGCCCGGTCCATTCATACTTCCATTTTTTTTATCGTCTACCCAACAGGATCTACTTTGTAATCGTATTTAATATTTTAGTTAAATTTTTATTACATACATTTTAAGTTTAGTTAAACATTTTAAATGGTGCACTTAAATCATTACTATCCTGTTTTACAATCTGACTCATGGTTTATGGCCTACGAACAGCGCATGTCCGACAGATTTGTTTCCCCACCACGCACTGTCATATGTTCTTAGTACAGTTACTGCTAGAAGTATGGATCTGTCATAACAACAATGATCTCACTTGCCACAGTGTTTAAATTGGATCTTCTATTTTGTTCTTTAATCAATTGAGTTATAATTTAGGTATTATTAATGGTTTCTATGATTTCATAATTACCAGTTTCACCAACATAATTAAATTTGTTCTAACCATAGTTAAAATAGTTTACAATAATTGACTAAGAAAGTTGTATACGAACCTATACCTTGCAGCTTACTGCCACTGGAAGGGAACTGTGGTGGAGAAGTAAACATGCTCCCCCCTCTACATGGCATTTAGTTTGAGTTTATGAATATTTATTGAAAAAAAGAAAAAACAAGGAAGAGATAGTGCATATTTTTTGATGATATATATTCTTCAGGATAGGACATACCCTTGACTTGGTTTGAGTGTTTAATATACCGTACCTACAAACAGCGGGACATTTTTACATTTAAAATAGTCAACAACGTATTTAAATACGTAAGGAGGTATCATTGACTAATGAATAAATAAATAAAAAAATTAATTATTAGTATTTACTAACAGCATGGTTAATTTTACTGGTAATAAATAAAGATAAATTGAAATAGGCGTTACTTAAAGAACCGTTATTGAAGTGAAAACACTTACGTTGGCTATAGTCACTGTGGTCTGCTAACATTAAGGTTAAACAAATAGAAATGTTTTCAAACCCATTTATAGTTAAATTAAGTTTAATGTGATAGGATACGTAAAATATTGCCCATATCGATTACAATTGATAAAACAAACTGATCCCGTTACATCCCTGTTTAAATTGAACATCTGGTTTATGGACAGTAATAATTCACATGATTCAAATTTGTCTACAAATCTTTTATGTTTATTTTATACTTGTTTTATGAGCTCCGCATTGTATTGAAAAGATATTACGTCAGACATTTTGTACGATACAGGCACATTAAAAGTATAAGGATATGGTTTATAATATATTTATAAAATATTCGTAGACTATTTTATAAATACAGACCCAGCATCTATTGCATTTAATAAGACATTGGGATAATATGACAAATTTCTTCTTGATTACATTTATTGGTCCTTTGCACATTGTAAAGTGATCTGACAATTGATCTGTGAACATTATTAAAAATAAGAACCTAGTTACTGACTCTTTAAATTATTATCACTTATTAGCCACACTAAACTAAAAGCCATTGGAACTAGCATAAATTATTAAAGAGTGAGTGAGATTTTTCCATGTAGTTACAAAGATATTAAGTTCATATTTTATTATTTTACATTATATTGAATTAAGTAATAATATCTTTAATGGAGTGTTATTTATAACTGTAAGTAAAAATGTTACACAGTGTTAATGTAGAAAAAAATCATTCATACTTACAATATTTATTTATATTCCTCATACTTTATCAGGTATTATTTATAGGTTAGTTGATAAAGACATCATTAAATGATGTAAACATTGTTAGAAGTAGAATGGTGTTCATTAGCTGGTTAAGAATGTACAGCTAACATCGTTAACTGTTTCACAATGGAAGAAGGTCTTTTCAGAGAGTTTATTCTTGTCATTATTCCAGTAAAGACGCTTTCCACAACTGTTCTATAATAATCTGATGCAATCTTGTTTTGTAGTACTAATATGGTTAAGAGCATTTAAAATTTATGCGTATCATATTTCAAAGGGAAATGAATGCAATGCTTACAATTATTTGACTACATTTCTGACAACTTAAATTGACATATTCAAAATACAAACATTGCTTTACTTAATGATACATTTTTAATCCGTAGAATATATTTTGTTTAGTTTGCATTGTGTTTAATTTAGGAAGTGGCAAAATGTTCAACTTTTTACGTTCATTAACTGAATGATGCATTTTTTATTTGTACTTTAAGTTAATTGTGTGCTCTTTAATGTAAGCTACACATATGTCATATAAAACGTTCCTTGAGGTACAAGGTTCATATGCATAGTATTTAATGTTCAAACGGAGAATGTTAGTGTATCTATAATGAATATTGCATTTCGCATTATTATTTTAATACAACTACTATAAAGAAAGTGCCGATAAATATTAGAGCACATTTAGAAAAATATAACGTTATATCGAACCTTTATTAAGGGTTCCCTAAGAATATATTTTTAGACGCCGATCGTAAAGATATGGGCGACTCACGTTGGTGGGTGTAGATAGACGAGTGTAGTAATTGTTACTAAGGTCGACCGTTCCTCAATAGCCCAATAGCCAGGGCAACTAAGCGATCTACAGCTTTACTTGAAATCTGAACCACGTAGTATTGCAATGATTTTCAGCTGTCAAGCCTGACACTCATATCTCTTCCCTACACAGCATCTGAATCTTGACTAGCATCCAACATGGACACTGAGACTTCTCTACTAGTGTTCACATTAATAGAAAATGTTGAGCGGACGCCGTGTTAGTATTACGAGGACCGAGCATAGAACCTATCGCCAACAATATCCTCAACACTTTGTCCCCAAGTAGCTGGGTTACAGCACTGCACCACCAGTCCGACATATAAATTAATTTTTTATTTAGTCTTCAAATTTAAGTAGACGTTTTATCATTAAATTATAAGGAAACCTAGACTGTTACTTAGGCCTAAATGCAATTTAACTCAACTAAACTTTAGGTTATATAGTACATTTTTTCACTTGTTTAATATTATTTTCTAAACCCTGATGAGCCAGGAATCAGCTTCATACTAATAATTATTTAACAATTTTTTTAAAATGATAAATATACACACATTTTAGGAAGTGCTTGATTGAAGTACGGGTTCTACCAAACGGTAAAGATGTCTGTTACTGTCAAAGACGTTTGGGCTTTCAATTACTCCAACTAAAGATTTGCGGATATTTGAGCTAAATTTTAGTTTTTTGTTAAATATCATATGGTTTAAATGACACACTAGATATTAAATCCATCAGGACTACTGGAAACAGTTATCTAATTTACTAACCTTATTTTGTATCAAATACAATACAATGTAATTATTTTGTAATTGGACCTTCCTTTTCACCACCACTAATCCACATTTTGCTTAACATTTTGCTTAGCTAATCAATTTGTTACAATATATAAAGATCCTTCCATCTCAATGTTATGACAGAGTTATCAGACGATGAGACATTTTGTATGCCTCTGCATGAACACAACTAAGTGCTGAGATATTGCTTGGCTTTTAATAATCAGTTGCTTAAAATATCTAAAGAATTATTACTTCTCAATGTTACAACAGGGTTTTGAAAAGAGAAGATGGGACATTTGTATGCCTCTGCACGAACACAAATAAGTGCTGAGATATTGCTTGGCGTTTAATAATCAGTTGCTTAAAATATCTAAAGATCCTTCCATCTCAATGTTACGACAGGACTATGAGAATATAGGACATAAACCCACCAGAGTGTTTTGAAAGAGATCTGCACCTCTTAAATGTGTTTAGTATGTAATACAAGCCCACTTTTATTGCTGAATCTATGTAAATTGACTGATATTATAATTTCAAAATCTTATTCTAGATGTACATGACCGTTTATTTTTATTTTTCCACCCAAGATTCTAATCTGTTATAATTTATTCCTGATTATGTTAAAGCTATTTACCTTTTTAATATTTCTTACATCACAGCTATTCTAATTAATCTTTATGTTTAACAATAATATTATGTATCAGGCTGTATATTTTGTATCGTATTTTTATTTTCTTTAAAACCATAGGTAATATAAGGTATACGTTAAACCAAAAATAACGCTACAAATGTGGTTAATGTGGACTAAAAAAGTTAAGTTTTAAGACAACTACTAAATTGTAAATAAAAGTTGATGCTTTAATTATTTTACAAGAACATTTTATAATTAATTTTAATAATAAACTAACCATATCTTCCGGCCAGAAATGTGCATTCTTGAATCTTATATTTAGGTACCGAGTTTGCAAAGTCAAAATAGTTATATAATGAAAAAACAAAAAAATTCCAAAATTAATCGAGTTGAAAAAACAAATCAAAACGTTACATAAATGCATTTTTGAAGGTGTCATAATGGAGAGGTGAACAGTAATTGATGAAGGAACCGTGTCCTGGTTTGAGAACAGTTCTTTGCATTTGTAACTCCTCTATAACTCAATAAGGAGAAAGTATGTGTTTTCTCTGGAATTTGGTTTTATTAACCAGTATTAGATGCTATTCGGTGCGTTTCTCATTTTAATGTACGATACATTCTTACTATACAAAACAATATACACACAATGGTAAATATAGCATAACTGGGGGTAACTTATATTGAAAAAGGCACGTTTGTTGGATCTTTAAAAAAATCATTTAATTAACCTCCAAAATGTATACAAAGAGGACAGTACAATATAGTATGTAGTGACATGTTTATCAATCATTCAATGTCATTGTTGGAAATATATGCTTATAATTTAACACAATTACTTACTAATTAATGGTTAGGTGGGATTAATCAATATACATTTTTATAAACATTTCGTTATATCAGTTTTACAGTACCAAAAATTGCAATAACCAGTTATCAATTATTGCTTTTCTACATGTTTCCCCTTGAAAACTATCATACATGTGTTTTTTTACACTGATATTTCCTTACAATAATCTTGTTAGAAAGTAGGAAATGAAATGAAATAGAACAACTAGTATATAAATAAATATGTAAACATAAGTGCTCACCTAACAAAGAAGTGAGTAAAGACTTCTGTTAATACGATGAGTCAGTGTTATAAAAAGTATATTACGTTTAATTGACAAACAATTGATTGTATATTTGCGTCTTTTTAATGTGAATCTATAGATTTGGTCATTTGCTTTCAAAAAGTTTGCTGAAAATAAAAAAAAAAAAAAATAATCGAAACGTGTTTTATGTAGTTAATGCTCGTTCAACAGAGTACTATTCTTCAGATTGTATATCTTGAATTAGTAGCTTTAATGTCTTTCATTATTACAATGTTAACATTAGTATAAAATGAGGAGAAACGTGTAGTTCTGTGGAATTATATTACTATTTATGTAGAATGAATAATTAAGATTGGTTGGGAATGCTTAAAGATTTGAATATCGGCACGTTGAAGCCAATATTGTAATCGATTTGAGAATCATTCCATGTGATTTGACAAAGAAACTGAGATTACAAAAACCTTTTTCTCTTCTGACGCTCTAAATTAGAGCTGGAAATATCGAACTGAACAATGAAACACACTGACTGTTTTTTGTGATTCTGTTACTGAACATTTCGTCAGAATTTAACAATATTTGTATTTAATAAAACATAAACTAAACCGGAAATAAGATTAAAGCACAATGCAATATTGTGCCTCTAAATATCTTTTGATATTACAATGTTTTAATTAATACACAAACATGGTAATCGGAAAAAGTGTAATGCATGTTTACTTTTAAGTTCAAGGGTGAGTTACAATATTTATACAAATTTACCAGTTGTTTTGAGGTTCCATCCTTACCCATCTAGCTAAATAAGACCGATCTCCGGGATTTCAACCCATAATCCCTTGTATAGATAAGTAGGTGATAGGCCTATTGATAGCACTAGGTTATCAATAGGCCTAGTTAATCATTATATTTGTTTTAGTGACATTTGAATTTTACAACTTTTCAAGGTTCATATAAAAGTCAGTTTGGTTAATATGTGATATTACATCTAGATCTTACGTACTAGATATGAAAACTAATCAGATGATAGAATACATATGATAAATACTCGATATAAATCATATAATGTAATTATAGAATACATGTGGTGCAGTGCTGTAACTCAGCTACTTGGGGACAAATTGTTGAGAAGATTGTACGCGATAGGTTCAATCTTCTCTTGAACAGTATTAAGATGTTCGGCCCTCTTAATACTGACTGGGCGTCCACTCAATGGTTGCCATCAGCGTTGACACTACTAGAGAAGTCTGGGGTGTCCATTTTGGATGGTAGTCGTGGTTCAGATGTTGTGTAGAGAGAGAACTAAGTGTCAGACTTGTCAGTTAGCTGAAAATCAGACCAACACTACATTGTTCAGATTCCACGTAAAGACTATTAATAAATAGCCCTTTCTGAGCTAAGTCGAACTCAGATAGTAACAATGACTACACTCGCTCATGTACACTTAATTAGCCCCTCATATTTACCCATATATCTACGATCGGTGTCTTAGAAATTAATAATGAATATATGATAAAATACACGATAGAACCATATACTGTATGTTATAGAATACATGTCAGAAGAAATAGAACATATACAATTTAATGTATTAATACAAATATATTAGTATTAGAAAATAAAACGCCAGTGCTTTTCCTTCAATTTGATGGAGCAGTCGATAAGAATCAGACCTCGCCCCGGAGCAACTTTCTATCAGGCCAGAGTTTACGAGCTGAGGCAGGAGTCTGCTTCCAACGGCTTGTTAAATGTTCTCAAACGTAAACGGAATGAAGTAGTCCTGACTACATTGTTGGTATTGATGAATCACACAGGGACATTTAATACATTTATTAGGAGGTAATAAGAAGCATTAACAATTCTTTATGTTGATAACACTTGAGTATAAATTTTACATTAATTTCTCGGAGGGTAGTTTAGTTTTCCATTTATAATTTTAAATATCAGTTCATGGTACTCAAAGAAGTGACATTTTATATTTTCATGAAATCATATAATGAACATTTATTTATTGTGATTTTATTTAATTTTTATGCATTTTTTTCACTATTGCGCTTGACATTAAAAAGGAATGTCGTGGATATTTTGTTTCTATTTTCGACATATTGTGTACAATATTAATGCAGATGGCTATATATTTATTTGTGTAGATAACATTTTGATAATGAAGAAATTGGTTATTTGTTTTAATATTTTTATAATGAACTCAATCTCAATATTACGATCAAAATATTATTTTAATATAGGCTTAGAAATTAATTATGGAGGTTTTATTTAGTGAGAATAAACTCTTGTTAAGTTGGGAAGCGAATAATTCAAGATTCAAGCTTTTTAATGTCATATAACACATAACAGTGCGTGGAGAAAAGTTAAGATTTTTACACTAAATTTAACAAAACTATACAAGTACAATGTACAAAAAAATTAAAATAGACATAAAAATAATTCAATATACAAAATGGCTAGAACAATCAAATTAGATGAAAAATAACTAAAGATAAATGAATGTAAGACTACATCATAGTAATAATGTTAACATATAATCTAGGTTGACTCACCCGCCCACCCATACACATACAGTGGTTCAATGCAAAAAAGTTGGCGTAAAAATATTTTGACTATACCCTCCTGCAATTATCAAACTTAAATCAGTTTTAAACATTGCCATAACTACGCAACTGATTAGCAAACGTTTTCTTTTATAATTATAACATTGTTTGGTGTAAAAGATCAACATAAGTGAATAATCTTTCAACACATTTCTACAGGAAATTAATACAATATAGTAACCAAATTTCTATTTTTTTAATCTAAATTTCTACATCACTGTAAAAGCTCAAATTTATTTACGAGTAATGCATTTGTGTTAGACGTAATAAAAAATTGACTGAGATAACTTAAGTATGCAGGAAGTTATAAAGGAAAGAGGACTTCCCCAACCCAAACTTCACCACAAAGTGACCAACTAAGTTATTTACCTCTCTCTGGACACAGACGACCCTTCCTCCCTCCTTGATCCACAATCACACAGAGAGTCTCTTAATCCATGACACATACTCCTTTAATAACATCTAATATTATATTTATTTAAATATACTAGACTATAGTACACAATTAAATACTATCATTTATTATAACATAATAATACAATTAATTAAGTCACAAACATATGGTGTATATGATAAAATATACATGTTTTGATTAAAGTTCATTTGGAATGACAAATATCAGATAAACAAGCAAGAAAATAAACTGAATAATATGAAATTACTTTGTAGTAAATAATTGCTTACCCTTTCAAGGTAAAATATTCTGTTTAAGAGTCTGCAAAGGCTGTCGGCCATGTTGGTTTTAATCCCATATGAACAATGTTATTTGCGAAACCACATTTTTTTGCAATTTACTATCTAAAAGTTGTGTAAGAGGGCCATTTTAAACACAATCATATTTTGCATTCGATTTGCTTTTGATATTTTGAATAAATACTCCTAGTTTAAAAAAATTGTGAAAATAAAACTTTGAACTTAAATATTTATCATATTTTTTTTAAATAATTCTAGTTAGGGATTTGCAAAACAATTTCAACTCGAGATTTTATTTTTGATCAAACGCAATTGGTTTTGAAAGATACGTTAAAAAATAACTGTTTAATTTAGATACGCGTGGTCGTATGTCTGGTTTGAGAGTAACGTTGTTCTTATGGGAATAAAACCAACATGCTCGAAAGCCTCTACAGTCTCTTAATGTAAAAAAATACACTTTTATAAACTTAAAATAATGTTACAAATTGAACTCCTGATATATTACTAAGCAGTATTATAACTCTATAAAAACATTCCAGGACAGAAAACGGATCTTGTCACAAGTTTGTCATAAATATAAGTTGTACACTAAATCAGTCATATAAATGCAGGACTATCTTAAAACATTATATATAAATGTTTTATATTATATATAATGAAATATTACATATAATATGATATAGTATACCATAGTGTCACGAAGCTTGATATGACGAAACAGGATCCTAGATATTAAATAATCAAGATACAAAACCATGAATACAGGATATTGAAAGTTGCTGAAGTTTAACAATTGCCATTTAAATACGCTTTGATTGATTTAGATAAATTTAATTAATTTGCGGTCTATCTTACCTTATTACAAATATATTTTCGTTAAATTACCTAATAAAATGTTACATATTTTTACTGTAAGTAGGTTTTTGTATAAATGAGTAAAAATTATTTATCAGTTCAATATAAATTAATTAATAATTTTAAATAATATGAATAATAATGAAGAGTAGGTTTTTTTTCTTTGAATGAGAATTCGGTCATGTAATCCCTTATATTGTACTTAAAACTAAGGTAAAACAGGACGAATCAGTACGAGTCAGTGGAAGGTAATAACCTTGTTCATGAGACGGGGTGTGAGCGAGCCGTGGACTATTCTTCCTGACATTATCACGCACTTTTTTCGATGTGGTAGTTCTCACAACCTACTTATACTCGTAAAGAGTCATATTTTTTTATTCATTATGAATGGGTCGTATCCTTAAAATAATGCATAAAGCTTATCTGCTTACATAACTTATTTAACATAATATTGATATTTAAGTTACATATTGCAAAAGGAAAAATACTCCTCTAAACACAAGTGCAAAAAGTGAAAAATCGTAACTTTCCAAGACAGTCCTAAGTTCACATTTTTTATTTAATGACTGCTAATGGAAAGAAGAAAAACTTCACGGAGTATATTTTAGTTTGATTTTATGAATACAATTTTTTAAACGGTAATAAACGAACACTTGTTCCAGTCCCAAATTAGTCAAACAGTTCAAAACACACATTGGTATTTTATATAACAATGAAACTGTTATATAAAACACCAAAATAACAGTGGGTGTATTTCATCTACCTACCGGTTAAATTAAAATAATTGCCTCTTTGATGGAAAACAAGTTATTAATCTTCAATTATAAAACTTTATTATTTTATTTTGTGCAAGAATAACAAGACAATCTCAAATTACATTATTGGATTTACATTTATTTGAACTTTCATAAACAAACAGTGAAATTTGAAGCTCAGTTTTTTTTTTTTTTTGTTTCAGTGATGAATTTGAAAACATCTATATTTGAAATTGGAAAAGAATATTTTGAACTCAAAATTTAACTTTAAAACAGGGTTTATATAGACTATACTAATTTTAAAATTTGTACAACCCGTGCATAATATTGAAGTAGAGTTAAATAGGTTAGGAATAATATCAAATATTCAATCATAAATATATACTCCTACAACTTAACAGCTAGTTAAATTAAATTAGTATATTTAAATGGAATTCATTTGTTTTTGACAAACATAGAAACATTAATATCAACAAAATATGATTAAGACAAGGTCCCAAAAAAGAAAGATGAATAAAGTAATGTTGATATGAAATCTGTCTCTGTGAATTAATTATGGTTTTATGATTTTCAAATTCATGTTTCCAAATTCTCAGTGACGAAATATCTAAGTATGGAAATGATATTCTTATGGCCGGCCCTGCAGTTACACAATTAATAAAAAGTCGATCAAATTTCGATGTTTTAAGTACTTTAACATCTTTATTTTTAATTCAAATAATATATGAATTTTTTAGCATCAAATTTAACGATATTAATAATCAAACAAATAACAAAAACAAAGGATCCCATTGGAGTTTGTTTGTACTCAATCAGAAACTAATCAAGTTTTTTTCATTTTGATATTTTTAGGAACTATATATTTCCCATTCAAAAATTGTTGGTGGTAAAATAAATCGTAAAATTAAAGTTATAAAAGTATCAACTTTATAGCAATCAAACCATTTAGAGCTAATCTGTGAAATGGAAGGTATTAAAGTGACCATAGCAAATACGAAGCACTTTTACATACTTGGGATATATATAGTCCACCCAGTGAATCTATAAGCAAGCTACTCTGCCCATAGCTCTAAATAAGATATCACACAATAATGGTGGTATTTGCCTTGTTGGGGATTTTAACATAAATATCTTAGACTTTTCACGCAGGGAAAAATTGTTTTTGACGATTTCCTTGCTTCGTATGAGATAACCAGATTAAGCCTTCCACCAACACGTACTACCAGCACTTGTAGCACATCTATTGACGTGGTCTGCACTAACCTACACCCAACAAGACTTAATGTTGACATACTTTGTTCAGGCCTCTCTAACCGTACATAAAAACTCACCACATTAAATATTCTGACTCAGCAAAAAACCAAACAATATCAACAAGAAGACACTTAAATACAAAAAACCTTTTAAGTCTAAAAGGTTTACTTGCGCTACAAACCTGGGGAAAGATTTATCAAGAACCTCAAACTGAAGAAGCTTATTCAGAATTCATCGACCGCTCTTGCCCTTTAAAAACATCGAGTTGCAAACTCAAAAAAAAACAAAATATAAAACATTCTTTACCATGAAGCTGAAGAAGCTAAAATAGTATTTATGAAAGCACAAGACAAGTACTCTCAAAGCAACAATAAAGATAATAGATTAAACTTGATCCAAAATATGAAAGCCTATGATTTAAAGCTAGACCTCAGAAAAAAGGTATATCCCTTGTGTCAACATTTTCTAAAATATTAGAGAAAATTATACTGAAAAGGCAACTAACACCTATTAACTAACAACCTTCTTACTGAAAGACAACATGGTTTCCTAGCTGGACGATCCACCAAAACAGCACTTACTGATTTAGTAGAACACATAATAAAAAACGTCGAAGAAGGGAAAGATGTCATCAGTACTTTTCTTGATATGAGTAAGGCTTTTAATTGCTTGGATCATAATTTCATTCTAGCTAAATTAAGTAAAACTCCTTAGGTATCAAGGAGACACTGAAGTGGTTCAAGAGCTATTGAAATGAACGAAAACAGGTAGTAAAAAAAAAAATAAAAAATAAATGGAATAATAAGAACGGCAGTGTCATTACTACTAGCTGTGACGATTAGTTTTTTAGTTTTATAATCAATAAAAGGACTTTTGATCGAGGTAAATAGTTAATTTGAATACACACGTATGTAGATAGTATACATTATAAGTAAGTATACATGTTTTATGTGTTCATTGAATCTATTTAGAGTTTGTACATTGTTGTAGTAAGTATATAAATATTTGAAATAATCAACGTTGTTAACATAATTTATAACTGTTTTACATAAGATAATGAATCCATAACAATGGTTTTGATGCGTATCTTGTTTTCTTAATGTAATTTGAATACTTGAAATATTATCTTGTATAATTTAAGGAGTTTAAGTAACATTTTAGCTACATTGTACATTTAAAAATTATGTTTAAATGAGTTTAGTTTTTCTTTTAAATATACGAAGTAATATACTAACAATCGGTTACATATTTCTGATCATAACTAACTGGCATACATAAGTCCATACTAAGTTCCACAAATACTGGAAGATTTTCGCAAAAATTCCGGAGTGATATGGAATTCATAGTAATTTATATTACAGTTGTAATGTTATTTTTCATATTTTACGATTACTTATTCAATGGAAAATTTACTTCATTATGTGACGCTGTTACATAATGCATACGTAATTAGATACATAACAGAAAAAAATCTTACAATTTACAAAAATTAGTAGTTCATCAGTACATAATATATTCGTTCAGTTAGATGTATGCAAAATTATAATAATTTAAACATCCTTTAAATAATTAAAACTGTTAAGTGCAGATATTTATCTAACACAACCACGAGGAAATGGGATTTAATAATTGCAAATCTGATAATGAGCAACACTGTAATTGGTTTAGTCGGGCCATTATGGTTGTAATTAGGCCTCCGTTTATTTACATTGCATGATTGGTTTTGCCAGTTTTCTGAATTAGGGAGACCTAAGATTATATTATATGATCACATGACCCACCTTATCTGCTTACCGAGTTGGAAATATAAATTATCCTATATGTGGAAGAAAACGTAATGTTTTCTGTATACTTCACCATCCAATGTTATGAGGGTAATTAACATAACATTTTATGAACAATCTTTGAATAATCGTTACAATAATAATAATATGGGTTAAAAATATAACCAACAATAATTTATATAATTTTCTGTACTTAATAAATGCAAAAGATTTTTGAAAATAAATTTTATTTTGTGTCATATAATTATGTATTTTCACCAAAATAAATGGCTGATAGGGCAAACATTTATTAGGATTTGGAAACTGTATTATAAAAACACCATTATATATTATTGTGCATTCATACTGTATATTTTACATATATTATAGTTCATTAAAGATAAAAAAGAGTTGAAACTAGCTGTATGTAAATAGTAAAAGCTAAGGGACATTATCACTGATTTTACTTAACTTTGTTTGCCCATATTTAATAATCAATCATTTAAAAGAGAACATTTATAAAAGCAGTTTAAGGTTCGTCAAAGTAAATTTCATAATAGAGACAATCAAAAATGTGAATGGGTATTGTTAAAATATGTTTTAACATTGTTTTATTACCAGGAACATGTAAGCCGTATCATGTGTCATGTATCATCTCACAGAGGATCTTTACGACATTTCCAAATCGGTAAAAAACGTTTAACGATTTACTTGATATCAATTAACTATATACTATTTCTTAATTGGCATATTACATTTTTGTAGATATACAGGCTGGGATAAATGGAAACGCATTCACAACAACGTTAGGTTTTCCATAGATAATCTGATAATTTAATTTTCTTAAATAATTGTATTCCATAAAGTATAATTTTCGATCAGAATAATTTGCTTAAAACCGTTAAATAGCGGATAAATTATATTGTTAAAATTAGTTACTTTGAAATTCAAACTACCGCTACTCTGGAAAGAATAAACCTTTGAATTCCAGTTTGCGGCAATTAATTTGTCCTGAATAGTCCTTTCATTTGATACCAAACTCGATCTAGGCTTACGTTGAAGATTTTCGTTCAACTCCTCGTGGGCTGTTTCCCTGAAAAGATGAAATGTCGCAATGGCGCCAAAAATTATGTTATTTTGTGACCATGTAACCATAAGATATAACTTTTACATTTGAATTTATAAAAAAGCTGTGAAAGCCTTTCCATATCCCCCTCCCTGTATATTCAATCAATATAATTACAAAATCTCAAATATTATGGTGAACGTTGGTAAACCACGTTAATGATCCTCAGACCAGAATAATTATCAAATTTAATCAATCATATGCATATTAAATATCCTTAATTATTTTAGGTTATTAAAATTTATTTATGTTTAAAATTATCTAAACAATATACAGTCTATGATAGAATCCAGGCTGTTGAGTACAATCTTCAAGATAGTCCTTTAATGTCGACGTATGGTATACTTGTAAAGTTACATTTACGTCTGTGAAATTTGTACGGTTCGTCTACTCGTATATAAAAGAAAAAACAAGATAAATTTTTCCATTCAAACCATTTTACATGATTGAATAATTTCCTATTTAAACACAATTTAAAATTTTATTGTTTATGAAATAAATAAATCGATGTTTAACTTAAGGAAAATTATTAATATACAAATGGCTTGAGTACTTATCATTACAACCTTACTCGGTGCATACTACTGGTTTGGCTAATGATACTTTTATTGTTGATAAGTACTAAAATAAAAGTGTTACTTTTTATTTTAGTTATCAATAAAAAATTGTCTTTTAAAATTTAGTTTTTCTAGAAATACTTTTGACGTAACCGTATTAAAACTAAGTCTAACTTAGGTAATACGGCTATATTTACCATCCTTGTTCTTCAGTCGAGATTATGGTACTCTGGGATCAAAGTGATCTCTCGCTAATCATTAAGAAGCCCAAGGCACTGTTTTCAATTCGAAAAGTCGATTACGTTTGTCAGCTCTATTGAAAGCTATTGAACCCCACTGAAAGGCAGTTGAATAAGGTACGTTATGAACGCTGTCATGAATCAATAATGTAAACATAATTTATTGTTAACACTGTCGACAAGTATGAAACGCGCTAATTAAGCAAACAAATCAATTATCTGCTATGAATGTTTTGCAAGACATGTGATTTATATAGTTGAATGATGTCCCTTTTAATATATGATGCCATTTCATATGCGTGGCATGCCGTAATAACAGTTAGACATTTGAAATTACCAATAATTTGAGGTGATAACTATCTGCGAAAATCATAAGTAGTAGATGAGCTGAAGTCTGCGTGATTCACAGAGAAACCCCCTCTAAGCACTTCCATCATGGACGGCTAACAGGCTTTGTTATTGATGTTCTTATATTCAATATTCTTATATTATTGATCTCATTTTATTTGTACTATCAACACTCACTACACAAAGCTGATACATGCAGACCATCTCAAAACTATACATGAGGACTCAAAAAAATCTGGAAGTATATACTACCTCAACTTTATTTCAACATACTCATAAGTTATTTTAGAAACTGTAAGCTAAGCCTTACAGTTTCCCAATACAAATGGGTAAGCCAGCTTTCATTTTAGTTAGAAATAACTTATTCAATGTTGTTAAGAATGAAATATAACGAGCTACTGAAAGCATTCGAGAGTCAGTTTAGATAAATATATATTTTATCTGTCTGAAAAGAGAAGAAACATTTAGAACCAGAACCAACATAGGTTCACACCTGTGGTTAAAATCATTCTCAAACCATCCACATCAGAAAGTCCATCAATAAAATAAAAAATGTTTTCGTGATACATGTCAAAGATATTGGCTCTACATTATAATACAGTCAAAGATCGACAGGCAATGAGAAGTATGATGAGTTCTTTATTGGATCTACGTCCAAGTGTTGTTCTATATTCAATACGTGCCATGTTCTGAAATACGACTTTAAATAATACAAATATATTCAATTTAGATTTAATAGCGCATTTAATTTTACCAGATTTTTGCGTGTTTAGTAACGAGAATAAAGAATATTTGTAATATGTATTTTCAAACAATATATACAATAAAGTTTACAATTAGAATTTGATAATTTACAATGAAAACCTCACTATCATGATCGTTAAAATTATAGCCTGTTCAAGCGAACACCTAACCTAATATTTTGACTGAATTAGCTGTCAGTCGTATTCCTGTTTTATCTATCAATAGCTATAACACATCAAGTAGCGGTTGATCTGGTTTGGATAATAAATATTGACTGTAAGGCGTCAAAGTCAATATTGAGCTAATTACCCGCGTGTGAGTTGATGATGGCAATGTTCACTTCTCGGCATTGTTTCCTTACACAAAAAGAATAATATATTACAATCTTATTTGTATAACACGAAATAAATTTGTATAGTTGACAGTTAGAGTATTTTGAAATGTATAAATATTACGTTGGGCTGCAATTTGACTATTGTTACCACCCAATTCATATATCTTAAGAATTGTTTTTAGTGCTTTGTAGTAATGAATAAACAATTGGTTGTTAAATTTATTTTTACGAATAATTTTTACGTAAATCTGAGAAAGAGTAAATAGTAAATAAACTTCAATTATACTCATTTTGTTGTAATGACTTTCAAAATAAACCAATATTTCATACTATTTTACAACATTAAACTGATTATATTACTTGCATTCTAAACATTTTTTGAATCTGCTTTCTAGAGGACCTTTGTGATCATTTCCCAAGATTTCTAGGTAAAAGGCAATCCTAATTTTTTTAAAGTAAGGACCAATTGCATTTAACTTTATTTTTTTAAAATTATTTACTCAGTACTTTTATACTTTAAATACATAATTTGGCATAAATCGGGCTGTTGGGTATTAATTTTAAAACGGTAAAATTTTTAGTTAAGTAAACATTTCTTTCACTGGAGGGAAATTTGTGATCGGGCACAGTTCCAGAATGGAAGGTAACTGCAACCTTGAGTTACCCCCTTCTTCAGAATAAATAAAAAACTAAACATATGTTATTTTTAAAATGAAACCATAAGTATATATTGTATCGTAGTTGCCTACAAGTTTATAATGGCAATAAGAGAGTAAAACTTTTAAATACCATTATGAAGAACAAATTTAAAATTGTATGATTTCTTATAAAATACAACAGCATAAAAAAAATTATTAAAGACGCAAAAATATTTATATTTTATTTAAGTTTACTGATTTCTCTACGCTGAACGGGTAATTAAATGCTACTAGAATTGTGTTTTCATTAATTTTTAACGTATATCAAATGTTTCCAATATATAAACTATGTATTTTTATAAATATCATTCAATTACAATTATTGAATGTATGAAATACATTTCTATTCATGTATTCATTCATATAGAAATCTAGTTTTAAATTGGAAAGTGATATTTAAATTATTTACATAATGACAATAACGGGAAAGGGTACAACCGTAATTTAATATATACGCTATTAATTACTAATATCTACTGTAATTTAATGTAATTTTATGTCACTAATCTAAGTGCTGTGAATGAATCATACTTAATTAACCAATAATTAACAAAATAATATAGTTTCATAATTAATTTACTGCAAATCATAAAACGACATCAGTTTTTATTCAATATACGTATGATTGTTAACTGGCTAATTGAACTCATATAATTAATGTCTGAGTGACGTGTATAATATACATTATATACGTACATCTTTGCTTAATTTATTTCATTGGACTATAATGTTTTACTTAGTTCGATAATGTGACGTACTATTATTTAAAATGGTCAAGCTATCACAAATGCAGGTAACCATTATTAATTTATTTAACCATTATTATTATTAATTTAAATAATAACCAGAAAACAAATTAAATTACTCTTTTTAATGGAACAAAGAGTCGTTGGTTGGTTGAGTGTAGTACTTGACTGTAATTGGAGCGATTCCCTTTTATCGTTTCTCTCTAACTTGTTTCGACTTTCACTTCTCCTTTCTGGATTTTGTGTCATTTTCCAAATACAAATATCACTGACAGTTCCTATAAAATTATATTGTTATAAATAACTAAACGTTTTAACATAGCAGAATTTATTCATTGGTTTAAATATATCCAATCTATCTCAATATTTAAGTTAATAAACTGTAAATGTAAAAATATGATTGGAAATTTACTAACTGGGGATTTGATATATAGAAAAAACACCTTTAAAAAATAATTTTAATAGCTCACTTACCGATTGCTACTTAAATTGCAAAAGTTCGTCTGTTATTATCATTTAGTGGAGTAAGTTGGTATGAAAGCTGAATGTTTAGGCAAGAAAACAGTAATTTTGCCCTTAAATAACTAAAAAAACTGCGGAGAATCTGCTCATTATTTTTATAAAACTTTTAATAACGAACAGTGGAGGTAAATACGTCCACCCAATAATAATGTTTATCCAGACATCAAAGGATACTTTAAATTTACTGTACAAACTAAAAGATCACAGAGTAAACTCAAAAAGTTAAATTACATTTTCATTATTAAATCACATTGAACAACCTATAGTAGATCTAAGTAAACATTTTTCAATCATTTAAAAATACCTTTACTCTTCCAAAACATAACCGAAAAGCCATATATTAACAATTTAAAGGATGTTTTCTTACTGTATAATATTTCTCATAACGATTTCTCGATAAAAGTTAGCTATAATTAGAACACGAAACGTGAAAATAAAAAAAAACATCATACCATGTTCATATTTTTGTAAAAAATCTAGTTCCAAAATTTGTTTAATTAAAATGCATATACATTCGTTGAGTATAAATCCTTATTTCACATTAAAAAAGGCTTAAAATAAACTCTACCGTTTATAAGGAAAACAGTAAATAAAACCTTTACAGGCAACATTTCGAAAACAGTTGAAATAAAAATTGGAGTCAGACAAATATATCATGTTTCCCCAGAGACATTTTCAATTAGTATATTTTCACGTTTTTCAATCAATTTATCCTATAATAATTTATTATTGTACAAGTACTGTTGTCGATTGAGGGCTGTTAAAAAGTTTTCAACTGAGTATTTTAGATGTCACACTAAATATCCTAAGAAGAGCAAACCACTTACTCAGCACTAAGGCGGGTTCATGCTGAGGAATACAAATGTCCCATCTTACAAGCGGGACTGTTTGCTCATACAGAAACTGAATGCTCATTGATCGGTGTTATCCGGATTACAAAACTTCTTAATACGTTCGATATGAGATAGCAGAGGAGAATGTCGTAATAATGTATTCATGGCCTCTTCCTTTCCATTATTGTGTGGGTCTAGATCTAAGTCCTTCCACCTCGTCTGTCATTCCATGGTTGTTCTGTGAATACATCTTCTCATATCAATCTCTTCCATGGTCTTTTCTCAGCTTTCTTCTTCCTTATCACGTTTCCAAAACTTTCTCAAGATTCTCTTTTTACTTATTATTTTTATATGTCTAAGCCATCGGTTAATCTTACTCTATATCTTAAGAATTAAATTCCAACACACTCTCTAACATCCCCATTTCGTATTCTGTCTTAACGTGTATTTTCAGACGTATTTATTTGAAAAATCATATTTTTTCCTTGTTTTCTTCCCCATTGTCTCTAATTCAAAGACAATGTTTCCAAATCGTAGGTGACAATTTATAAATACTATATAATATGTATAAATAGTTTATATAACACTATGTCATCCTGTTGGGGATCTTCCTATTCCGTATTGAATATTTCATATCAATCAAATATTATAAATAGTTCACCAACATTTCAAGAGCATTGAAATCTATAGGTATACTCAAGGCTATTTTTATTTTTATTTTTTATTTATTCATAAGACGCCGATCGTCAAGATATGGGCGAATATAGATTTCGAATGAATGTGATGAGTGTATATGAGCGAATGTAGTCATTGTTACAATCTAAGGCCGACTATTCCTTAGAAAGTGTCATTAATTAATAGCCCAATGACAAATGAACAGCCGGTGGTTATCAGCTGATCCTTCTCAAAATGTATTGACTCTGATTGGGATCGAACTGAGAACCTTTAGCACATGAAGCTGGGATTGAACCAACTACGCTACCGACCAATTTGTATTTAGGTAAGATGATTTTTTTCATACCTTCATCCCAAGATACGAAAAATCTAATTTACTGGTATATATAAATAATGTATGAGGCTTTTAACTCATACGAGAAACAAACAATTATCTTACCACACTAAAAATAAAAAAATAAAACGTTTTTATAAATATTCAGGTATTTATGTACAACTCAATACAGGTTTGTTTTAAATAAAAATGTGGAGTAATCTGTATTGTTAAGTAACATTTCATTTACTAATCAATTCATACAATCCATCAATAATATATAGAATGTGAACAAATAAATGAGACTCTTACAGTTCTTTAGAGTCACATAACGCATGATTCACAGAAGCCTAGACACACAAAATGCATTTGCACGTTACCCTTTAGGGTTCACTCACCTTTGTAGCCTGACGTGTGGTGTTTCGGGTGGTTTTAGTTTATTGTGCTGTGGGTTTTGTGTGTACTCTGTGTGGCCGGGGGTAGGTAGCACTTAGTGCCATGCTGCCCGTCAGTTACCCGCTACTGTTCAATCATTCGCCTTACTAGCCTGACGTATCTAGTTGGGGTGGTTTTAGTTTATTGTGATGTATGTTTTGTGTGTACTCTGTGTGGCCGGGGGTAGGTAGCACTTAGTGCCATGCTGCCTGTCAGTTACCCGCTACTGTTCAATCATTCGCCTTACTAGCCTGACGTGTCGAGTTGGGGTTTATTGTTTTAGTTTATTGTGATGTGGGTTTTGTGTGTACTCTGTGTGGCCGTGGGTAGGTAGCACTTAGTGCCATGCTGACTGTCAGTTACCCGCTACTGTTCAATCATTCGCCTTACTAGCCAGAAGTGTCGAGTTGGGGTTGTTTTAGTTTATTGTGATGTGTGTTTTGTGTGTACTCTGTGTGGCCGGGGGTAGGTAGCACTTAGTGCCATGCTGCCTGTCAGTTACCCGCTACTGTTCAATCATTCGCCTTACTAGCCTGACGTGTCGAGTTGGGGTTTATTGTTTTAGTTTATTGTGATGTGGGTTTTGTGTGTACTCTATGTGGACGGAGATAGGTAGCACTTAGTGGCATACTGCCACTTAGTTAGTTTTATCTCTGTTATTCCTCTGCTGTGGCTAGCCGATTTAATCTATTTGTGCTTTCCCGTATTCTTTCTTTGTCAATTAGCTAAGTATGTTAGAAATTTGAAAGGCACGCCAGCTTTGTGAATCAGATGGTATGGGGAGCACCCAATCTTCGTCCTCTAAATACCGATACGACGTCCACTCAATGGTTACCTTCGATGTGGATACTAATAGAGAAGTCTGGGGTGTCCATGTTAGATGGTAGTCAAGGTTCAGATGTTATGTAAAGAAGAACTGAGTGTCAGGCTTGTTAGTTAGCTGAAAATCAGACCAACACTACGAGGTTCGAATTCCAAGTAAAGTTAGTAGGTCCCTTAATTTCCCTAGCAATTGGGATATTAATTAATAGCTCTTCCTGAGTTAATCTTAGTTAGGAACAATAACATCTACACTCATCACACTCACTCGCCTCTCATATTCACCAATACTCGATTACTAATTATAAAAAGATAACTATAAATAAATATAAATCTATATAAGAAATGTGTTAAATCATTATGAAAAAATACTAACAACCATTATAAAACACTCATTTTATTGCAGCTTCTTTGTAGTATATGTAACAAAATATTAAGTTTATATCTGCTTATTTTTTAATTTACTGTAATATTCAATGAATAAAAACACATTAAAACATTATTTTATAGTCAGTAGTTTTTCTGTTAATACTACCAATGAAAAATGTATGTACATTGGTACTAAATTATTACAAATTATGTTTATTTTATACCATATGCCTTTAAAACTGAACAAAAACCTACCCTTTTATCCTCGAACAGTTTTCTACAATCGACACAAAGGGATGATATGAAGAGATAATATGTTTTCCATGTTTTGTAGACTTCTCCTTAACGTGTATATAAGTTGGCTGACGCTGTCACTGTCTCATATGTTCCACTAAATACACGTCACTCAGGCCTGTCACACGGGACTAAAGTGACACCTCTCTCTTTTCAGATAATGCACATCTCACAAATAGATATCTCTGGATATAACCATATACTTCATAACGACCTTTTGTACTCAACATCAACTAGTACTCACTACGTTTCAATATAATTATTGTCTTTATAAGCCTTTGCTTGTATAAATACGTAAAACACGTTTCTGTTGTGGTACAGCTAGGAGATACCGAACACACTGGTGGTACCAGAGAGAGTGTTATAATAGTAATCAGCTGATTGAAACGTGCTGCAGTTGTACATATATTTTATATCGTTAAGAATTTGTTACGGGATAAACCTTATACACTTAGTGAGAGTGAAGATTTAGAAGATATGCATGACAGAGAAGGTACTGTAGATTTTATTTAGATAATTTTTATTTCTCTAATTTCGTAATCTTTTGTTGGTTTTGAAGCTGGCCTTTGGAAGCCAAATAATTTATATAAATGTAAAGAAAATGATAAACACTTATAAAAGGGAGTTTATCATTTTCAATGTATACTAGACTAAATCAAGAAGAAAATGAAGTATGAATATCTAAATATCAATGTATGCTATGGGGGTGGGGGAAATTGATACATTATACATATTGACCGAGATTCGAAATAAATAATATCCTAAATTATTTCGATTGTCTAATCAGAATTAATGGACCTAAAAATATAGGTGAATTTAAGGACGATTGAGGAATGCAGATGAGTGACGAGTCAATTAAAAATACTGTATTACGATAAAAACACAAAAAGACGAACAATTTAAAAACTAAAAAGCAAGTCTCATAAGGTCAGATAAAAGATTAACAGTTGATTCCAGATTATCTAAAAAAAATTCTAAAATAAATGAAAAAGCTTTCTAATTGATTAGGTTTTGAGAGGTACTCAAATAATAGTAGTGTTTCTACAAGTTTGCGTAGAGTTAAACAGATTCAATTAGGGGTGAAAATACTAAAAATAAGCTTTTTCTCTGAATAAATATTCTGAAAATAAGTATATAGTAAGATACTGGAAAAAATTAAAAAGATACATTATAAATCAGGTACATATCAAAATACCGAGTTTCCATTTAATGAGTCAGTATCAGTTTTTCTTTATAATGTTATAAAACACAGGGATATACTGGCTTTTCATGTTAACAACCGATCACCAAAAGGTTTTCTTTTAAATAAATTAATGATTTGACATTATAATCAAAAATACTAATTTTTAAATAAAACTTCATTATGTTTGATATGATATTAAAGTAGGATCAGATGATGAAACATGTTTTAGTTTAAATACATTTTTAAAATTTAGCAAAGACTGGAAGGTTACTCCAGTACATAAAGTCTCAAATACCCCTCCTCATCTCTTCCAAAGTGAGGGGAGTCAAAAGATAAAAATTGCTAACTTTTACCAATAATACAATCATTAAATAAAATCAATATTTTATAAAATGTTATGTTTGTTTGGAATTACCCCAGACAAACATGTACCCTGTTTCTAATTGGAATAATAGTACCATCTCTATACTCTATTAATTTTTCGAATTTTTAAATATTTTTATAGAATGTTAAAAAATAAATATTTTTGCTATATGTAAATCTGAAATGTTTCAGTTTCAATGACTGTTAAAAAAGGATACTTTTACTAATAGTGTATTAAAGGACCAAAATAGCTATTGAATTTTTTAATGTTTAAACTCTAATTAATTGATATTGACTATCTAAAAGACCACATTAATACGTGTACACTACCCTTAATGAGTACATGGTTTATATTTTACAAGATGGGCTCACCTATACATAATTTGTCTTATTGGAAGACAAGTATTGAGACACTCAATGCTAAATTGATATTTAATGGAACTATTCCTGAATCGAATGTTTTATATTCTGTATCGGTTATTCTGCTACAGGAATATCAGCCATGTTCCACAAATCTTGTATATTGTATGTGTAGAGACGTGAAACCACAATTTTGTTACTAAGCTTATCTTGTTGGTATAGTTTAGTTTGATCATTCTTTTTCTTAATTTAATTCTGTGTCCCCTTCCTTTGTAACGTCTATTATATACGCATTACTATATTCATTTACGTCTTTTATAAATACTTTATTCAAGTACTAATACCAGCTTTTCAAATGATTCAAATTCAAATTCAAAATTATTTATTATTTCTTAAATTTATTTTTACATTGCAGGGTCTATTTTAATCTCTCTAGCATATAGCTATTTGAGAGATCAACTAATTTTATCATGATAAAATATCTTTAATATATAGGTAATCTTAAAATAAATAACAAACGAATTAAAAATAAATAAACAAATCAATACGCACCAAGGAAACATAGTTAAAGGAAATCGAATAACATTTGTTATTCACTATAAATACCATTTTTTTTCAAAAATGTAATTTTTTAATATCAGTAGTCCTAATGTTCATTTTATTTTGGAATTCATATCGATTGATTGTTTGATTGTTTAAAACTTCCTCCTGGATCACGACTGGCATTCCTAACTACATATAAGCCTCAAAGCACTAAACAATAACACAATGGAAACAAATAAATAAACAATATACATAACAATATATTATAAATATACAATAAATCGGCAGTAAGTAAGTAATATTAAATACTATATAGACTATGAACAATTCAATTAACAAAAACAAAAAACAAATGAAATCAACGATATGCATGTAACATATGTATTATACAAAGAAATAACGATACAAATAACAACAAATAAAATCTAAAACTAATAAGAAACATAATATTCTAACTATAAAATTATGTGCTAATAAATGACAGTGAAAATTAGTCTCACTGTTGTTCACTAACAACCTTATTTATAATAGTTGCAAAGAATGCACTCAGATATTGAGCCAAACAGGGATGGCATTCTTTACGTGGCATTGATAAACGTGACATATTTAATTGTGTATCACGATGTTAAGTTGCCTAAGAACTACAATCAATATAACATTCAATAATGATATAGTTTATCACTTTCACTGCGGCAGGCATAATCATCATTCTTACTCCAGGTGCTAAGTAGTTTTGAGTACGGCAGTGTGTAGGACAGGTTTTATGAAAATATCACACCTCAAAACATTATAAAAAAACACATTATACACAAATTTAAATAGTCTTTGTACTATTTACATGTCATTTTTTTAAAGAATTGTATAAAAATAGTTTAACTAAAATACTGAAAAGCTGTCCCGTGCCACATAGCCACTTTCGTTATCGTCATCAACGTCTAATTCAGCCATGTCCATTTCGCTCTCATCCATATCATTTACACTTTGACTGAAGTCTGATTGTACATTGTATTGTTCTTCCAAAACTTTCTTCTTCCAGCCATTATTTATAATTTAATACCTGAAATACTAAGTATATGTTTAACTAATTACAGTATATGATTACACTACTACACAATACTAACAAAATAAAACTGGCACAAATTTTAAGTATTTAGATCGCACTGACCACGCTATGCACAAAAACAAAGTTTCCCCGGCAGACGCTAATTCGACACTGGAATGTATTATGAAACAAACAACTAGAATTCCCGAAAGGGAACGGCCGCACCGAATGTGCTATACAAGTTCATTATATTTACTAAACAATACAAGGGGAAATATTGCTTAAATGATTTCAACAAAAAGTAATTTTTTAGAATATGAAGAATATGAGTGATATTTTTCTCTGTACATCTTAAAATACCAGAATCTTTTTCAGAATACGGTCTTAACTAGATAAATTATAAACATGAACAATTTGATTATAATTTTTAACAAAAAATTACTAACATTAGATTTCTGTCACAAAAATATTCTGTGAAACATAAACAAATGTTATTCGATAATAATGTTGTTTAGCAATTAGTAATAACTAAATACTAATCTGGCGGGCTTGCAAATTATATCTTAACTTAAAAGTAATTGTCTATTAATACCTGGCATATAAAAAAATTAATAAAGTTATAAAATTTAAATGTATATTTATTATATATTATGACAAGCAGGACAGAATATTCTAATTCCTGCTAATACTTAAAAGTATCAAGTTCAGAATACCTAATTGAATAATAAGATTTATGTTCATATTATAAATATGTATGCACAGTCAATGCAACTGAGTGTAACATATTTAAGGAATATTAGCTCCAGAGATCTGCAATAATGTTATCTTTCATGATTAAAAATAAGTTGATTTTTTGTACTATTTACGTGAGTGTATGCCATTACAATAGCCAAGTTTGTTTACTTTAATAGCATCAACACGTTTACACTGTACAGTTTACAAAATTACCGGTGAATATAACATAAAATGGTACGTATTCACTGTCCAGTATATTGGCCCCTTGGATCAACTGGTCCTAAACAATTGTGTTGGCTATTACATCTTAATGAAGCTGGTTAACAACTGTAACATCTGAACATTGGAAGAAGTTCATAGGTTCAACGACATGATTCAACTTTGCTAAGAACACAACATCTTGACATTCGTAAATCAGTAAAGGATAAAAATCATGTTAAAAATAATTTCTTTCATTTTTAGCCATAGTTTTTACAACACAATACCATACAAATAATTGAATACAACTGTCAATAAAGCTGTAACTGTTACTGAAAAAAAAACTAAAATGTGAAAGTTGTTAATTTTTTACTAACTTTAAACACATTTTCCTCACAAATTGATATTTCTGGAAAAATTTTTATTTTATAAAAACATTATATTCTGAGGTAAGCAAAATTTAATAAATGTATTCAAAATAATCATTTTGGGATAGGTTTATATTATAAAAAAATTATAATAATACAAACACACAAAAGTAATAATCTCAGCACAATTTACGACATATTATTAAAAAAATCTTCCTTTTGAAAGGATTTATGATCCACCCTATGAAAAATAGTAAGAAAGACTAACAAATAGTCACCAAAGAAAAGGAAAATTTGCTTCAGTTGTGTAGAATTACGATCAAATTTCTTTTAATTATAGTGAAATAGTTTTTGTTGTGATTATTAAAGTAAATTCTTTTTAATAACCTCCTGTTGATGTCTCTACATTCAACTATTATGGTTGCAAATATTACCTCATTTTAGCCATATGAGATGAGGTTATTGATACGTATAATTTATTCCTAATAAAGTAGAACAAATATACATATGATAAGATACATATAATATCAACTACATATATAAAGTTGTATTTGTAAGTTATTCTTTAACATTAATTTATCAAATTGAAGCTGTTTGAACTAATCAATTTTGAGAAGAATATACATCAAATATTTTAATATGGCAAAAACTGTTTACGGAAATATTTTATGATAAGGTTACTGACAAAGAGATAATACAGTAAGTATTAATTAAAATGTATGCTGATAGGCAATTCATTGTATACCGCTGAATTAAATAGATTTAAAAATAATGATTTTTTGTACAGATATCCTGCTAGTATTTTATCACATATGATCCAGAGCCAGATAGGTAGGCTTACGTCTGACACACAGAAACATACTTTATTGTGCTCGTGACGTAATAGATTTTCTGATCTCTGAAGCCACTTCATAGTTCTTACTGGCTTGGTATCATTATTACAACGTTGCACAAATATTTATTTTTGTATTTTGCAGTTGTAACTAGTGTAGTTATGATTTTTAATAATTAAAAGTTACTTGACAATACAGCACTTACATATTAAAAATAAAAAACCTTAAAATTTGTTATATAATTTTATATCATTTAAATAACTTGACCTAGGTGTAAGTAAACACAGAAAAAAAACAGAGATTGCCTTTAATAGTGGTCTAAATGTGTGTCTAGTAGTTATTTATTAATATTTCCAGTCATATGAAAGAGCCAGAACCATGTCAGCCCCTCCTTATTTCCAGCAAATTCTGAAGGATGAATTGAGTAATTAAAATTAAATATGTACATTAGTTTTAATTTGTTAATAGTTACCTCTAAGGCGTTCGCTGTGGTGTTAAAGCAGTGGCGTTGAAGAGGTGATTAATATCACTTTGTGATGTTACACCGACATCCCTCAACACCTTCACACCTATAGTATGAGGTAAAGTCGTGATGGTAACCTGACAGTCAGCTTCCATCAACTTTGACGTAACCGAGGTAATTAATATCACTTTGTGAGTGTTACACCGTTATCCCTTCAACACCTTCACACCTATAGTATGAGGTAAAGTCGTGATGGAGTAAGGTAACCTGACAGTCAGATTCCATCAACTCTGACGTAACCGAGGTAATTAATATCACTTATAATCACTTATAAATTATAAACAGTAAAAGTTTAGATATTTTGGTCAGCCTGGATAGGCATAAAATAAAAAAAAGTATAACTGTGTATTTATTTGTTTGGTTTTTTACTATACGTACTATTGTTGGATAGGTATAAAAAAAAAAAATGTACAACTGTGTTTATTTATTACTGTTTGTCTATTTATTACTATACATACTATTTTGTTATAAGTTTAATACATCAGTTAAATGTTATTTGAATGTAACAATAATTCCTCTAATTGAGAGAAAAATAAAGAATTTATTATTATTATTATTATTATTATTATTATTACTACTTTGTAAGTGTTACACTGACATCCCTCAACACCTTCACACCTATAGTATGAGGTGATGTCGTGATAGAATAAGGTAACCTGACAGTCAGCTTCCATCAACTCTGACGTAACTGAGGTAATTAATATCACTTTGTAAGTGTTACACCGACATCCCTCAACACCTTCACACCTATAGTATGAGGTGAAGTCGTGATGGAATAAGGTAACCTGACAGTCAGATTCCATCAACTCTGACGTAACCGAGGTAATTAATATCACTTTGTGAGTGTTACACCGACATCCCTCAACACCTTCACACCTATAGTATGAGGTGAAGTCATGATGGAATAAGGTAACCTGACAGTCAGCTTCCATCAACTCTGACGTAACTGAGGTAATTAATATCACTTTGTGAGTGTTACACCGACATCCCTCAACACCTTCACACCTATAGTATGAGGTGAAGTCGTGATGGAATAAGGTAACCTGACAGTCAGCTTCCATCAACTCTGACGTAACCGAGGTAATTAATATTACTTTGTGATGTTACACCGACATCCCTTAACACATTCACACATATAGTATGAGTTGAACTCATGATGGAATAAGGATACTTGACAGTCAGCTTCCATTAACTCTGACGTAACCGAGGTAATTAATATCACTTTGTGAGTGATACACCGACATCCCTCAACACATTCACACATATAGTATGAGTTGAACTCATGATGGAATAAGGATACCTGACAGTCACAGCTTCCATTAACTCTGACGTAACCGAGGTAATTAATATCACTTTGTGAGTGATACACCGACATCCCTCAACACATTCACACATATAGTATGAGGTGAAGTAATGATGGAATAAGGTAACCTGACAGTCAGATTCCATGAACTCTGACGTAACCGAGGTAATTAATATCACTTTGTAAATGGTTCACTGACATCCTTCACACATATAGTATGAGGTGAAGTCATGATGGAATAAGGTAACCTGACAGTCAGCTTCCATCAACTCTGACGTAACCGAGGTAATTAATATCACTTTGTGAGTGTTACACCGACATCCCTCAACACCTTCACACCTATAGTATGAGGTGAAGTCATGATGGAATAAGGTAACCTGACAGTCAGCTTCCATCAACTCTGACGTAACCGAGGTAATTAATATCACTTTGTGAGTGTTACACCGACATCCCTCAACACCTTCACACCTATAGTATGAGGTGAAGTAATGATGGAATAAGGTAACCTGACAGTCATAGCTTGCATCAACTCTGACGTAACTGAGGTAAATAATATCACTTTGTGAGTGTTACACCGACATCCCTCAACACCTTCACACATATAGTATGAGTTGAACTCATGATGGAATAAGGATACCTGACAGTCACAGCTTCCATTAACTCTGACGTAACTGAGGTAATTAATATCACTTTGTGAGTGTTACACCGACATCCCTCAACACCTTCACACATATAGTATGAGTTGAACTCATGATGGAATAAGGATACCTGACAGTCACAGCTTCCATTAACTCTGACGTAACTGAGGTAATTAATATCACTTTGTGAGTGTTACACCGACATCCCTCAACACCTTCACACATATAGTATGAGTTGAACTCATGATGGAATAAGGATACCTGACAGTCACAGCTTCCATTAACTCTGACGTAACCGAGGTAATTAATATCACTTTGTGAGTGATACACCGACATCCCTCAACACATTCACACATATAGTATGAGTTGAACTCATGATGGAATAAGGATACCTGACAGTCATAGCTTGCATCAACTCTGACGTAACTGAGGTAAATAATATCACTTTGTGAGTGTTACACCGACATCCCCCAACACCTGCACACATATAGTATGAGGTGAAGTCATGATGGAGCTAGGTGACTTGACAATTAGCTTCCATCAACTCAGACTTGATATCAAACACTTAAAATAAAATCTTTTGGCACACCTGCTCCCAGTAGACACTTATCTTTACTGAGAAATCGATTATTTTCATAAAACGAAATAAAAAAGATGCCAAACTGAATAAGCAATGAAAAGGAAAAATCGATGCAATCGTTTACAACACTCTACTAATGCTGCCAGCACCTTTAAATTGACAAAAATAAAATAAATTGATTATCCTTTGAGTTTTAATAACAATATAAATTATATCATTACGGAATTAAACTCAAATTCCATCTTTCAGCACTAAACATTTATTTAGATACTAAAATAGGTGCCTGGAATCTAAATATTATTAGTAATAGCAATTTATCACTATTATTAAAACTTTTTATGACAAATTAAACGGAAAAAATTCTCGTAGGAATTCAAGTATTATTATTTTTTTTGTTAATTAAAGTGAAGAAGTAATACATAATATTTAAGTATTTTTCTGATAAAAATATTTGTATCTCAATAAAGTCCTGTCAGTGTTTTTCAGGCACCTGTATATTACATAATTGGAATTTTAACTTTTATTACGTATTTTACCATAACTGAACACCTCTCATGGAGCTTACAATAATACGAGGTAATTTATTTTCAAAGCACTCTTTACAGGGTATATTTCTAGTTTAAAATGTTCAATAAACTAGTACTACGACTTGTTCAATATAATTCATATTTTTAAGAAACCTTACACCCATTTAAATTAGTCCTACTTTTTTGTAGATTATGCCAACTTTTAAAAAGCATGAACAATTTAATTACTAATGAATGTCGTCTTTAAGTATGAAACATTTTAACGATAAATCTTTGGAAATTACATAAGAAAAGTAGATATTCTGTTCTAAATGGAAGTAAAAAAGCAGACGATATTTCCAAATAGTTGGCTAATATAAAAAACGAGGAAAAGGAAATCAAAATTAAGGGGAAAATGTATTTAAGGCTTTAATTTTCTACTTAGAAAATGTATTGTCAGGGTTATAATCAACTGTACACCCAAGGCGTCAGTGAAACGTAATACAAAGGCATTCGTTGAGAGATTAACCTGTTGTCAAACCTGTGACACAGGATGGCTAATTAATACGTTTCGATGTGAGACAGTTCCCAACCAACAACAGTTACAACGTAGTCTGGCTAATATTTAAAGAGAACTAAACATATAATGGATAGTATAGATCTTTCTAGTAAGGAATCGTAAGTACACGAATCCAGTACATCGTGTTATGAATACGATGTAAGCATAACAAATATAAATTTCATAACAATATTTTTTGAAGTACGGGAACTAGTAAAACACTTTACGTCCATTTGATGTGGGCCTGATATTACGAAAGAAATCAGGATTTTCAACCTGAAGACTTCATGGAGTTATAATATTACATTTAATAAACAATTTTTATACTTAAATTATGTTAATTATACATCAGTGTACTTGTATGGGTGGGTGGGTATGCCAATACCACCTGGGCCATAGGTTAGAACAGATTTGAGGAACGAAATTACCTATAACAATAAAATGACGAAGATTATAAGTTATAAATGTATTCAAATGTTGTCTTAATTAACATAATATGAAAACTTAAACATATTTATGTTTAAATTAGTAGGCAATGATAAAAGAGGAAACATTGTTAAATTCGTAGAGTTTCGATTTCATACGTGTATTTACTAAATTAATTTACTTTTTTAATAACACAAATTAGTATAAAGTCGATTACGTAGAGTATCGTATTACAAGAGTTGTTCAATTTCCATTTTAAAGGTACTAAACTCACAATTATGTACCTTTGATTTTTTATAAAAACTTTCGTTTAGAAACGAAACTAAAAAAACGAGTTATTTATTTAAATAAAAATAGAGTTTTCTAGACGGATATATGAGAGACATAGGATACGTGAGTATATTGTTAAAGTAATAATCATAAATTGCTAAAACTTGACAATAAGACTATATTAGTGATTTTTTGAAAATATTAGATAGTATAAATATGTTCACACAGTTGCGATTTAAAATAATACAGATACAACGATAAAAGAATGATATAAAATTTATAGAAACTTCTAACCATCCTAGCCATTTCACCCAAGTCAAATATTTATTAATTATGTTTTATTCTTTCAGACTAAAAAATATCTTAAAAGAAATACACGAAGTTTTACTACGGTCTCCAAGTATTTGCTCTTGTTAATTCTATTTCGTTTATATAGTGATTCTTTATGGCCTAAAGGATTTGGTAGCAATGTCAAACATTTGAATATTCTCCTCACTTTAAAATCAAATATTATATTCATATTCTAATATTGACATTCATATTATTATGATATAAATAGATGACTTTGTAGAAATAAGTGCACCAAAATACTTCTTCTTCCTCTTCATGTATAGGCTTTATCTCTCTGTTCACTCCTCATGTCATATTTCCTCGGCCTACCCAGATCTCTTCTTTCTGCCCGTTTGTATTCTAATATTTATGGTTTGTGATTTAAACTTCTAGTATTCTACAGAAATGCTCTTTCTATTTGTTTTTATAGTCTGGATTCTTCCAGGTAGATATACTAAAATACGTTTAATCTAATGTAGGGATTTCCATGGTGGACTTTTCTTTTTTATAGCACTGGTTGACAATCTATGGAAATACATGGTATGGAACACTAAATAAAGTCAATATTTGTTTTATTTCTTTTTAATAATGTCATTTTTACTATTATACTTAATTGCTCCGTTAAATAAATCAATACCGTAATCCGCAACAATAAACTACAAGCTCATAGTAAAGTATTACTGTTAAATTCTTAATAATGATAAACCAGTTACAGTTCTATCTCCCATATATTCTAGCGTACAAACAAAATTTTCATTAAAGATTCCTTTGTTTGTTTATTTTGAGAAACGATAAACAAGTCTAAAGAGGTATAAACTACGGAGTTCCTCTGGAACTAGGCTAATCCTCTATAGTAGCGTTCTGACTGATTTACACTAAGCTCCTCGAGTAGATGTGGAACATTGCATAATGCAAAATTTCTGATTTATTTATGTGCATCATTAAACACAATGTAGTTTACAAATCAATAAAAATGTGAGTTATTTTTCTATTTTAATATGAAACCATTGAAAATTGTCAATAAGTACAAATGTATGTATTCTGATACATCTAGAGAAAGTCACGGTTGAAGAACAAATCAGTTGCAGAAACCATGCACGGGCAGGTAAATAAATTTGTTGTTGTATAAACGGTCCAAAAATGCCTTATGCTCTCCAAAAATGTTCATGCTTATAGGCTCATGCAAAAACATTGAAAACGCCACAAATTTATGTTATTCGCTGCGGGACATAACTCCTTAATCTGACTTGAAAGTCCTATGCTTCACTGACTGACAAAAAAAGTTCACGATAACGTAACTCAATTTCTTGTAGTGTACCGTGAGCCTGGACGCTATATCTATCCTATTAGTGGCATGCTTGAAAACCCACGCACTGACAGAAGCAATGCACCACGCTTAAATCAATTTCTCGTAGTGTAACGTGATCCTTGATGCATAGATCTATCCTATAATTGCAATGCATGAACGTCCACGCACTGACAAAAACAATGCACATCATGTAACTCAATTTCGTGTAGTATAATGTGATCCTTGACGTATTGATCTATCAGTGAAATTCCATGCTAGAAAGTCCACGCACTGACAGAAACAATGCACATCATGTAACTCAAATTCGTGTATTATAATGTGGTTCTTGACGTATTGATCTATCCATGAAATTCCATGCTAGAAAGCCCACGCACTGACAGAAACAATGCACATCATGTAACTCAATTTTCTGTAGTGTAACGTGATCCTCGATGTATTGATCTACCCTAGAAGTGCCATGCTAGACAGCCCACGCACTCACAGAAACAATGCACATCATGTAACTCAATTTCGTGTAGTATAATGTGATCCTTGACGTATTGATCTATCAGTGAAATTCCATGCTAGAAAGTCCACGCACTGACAGAAACAATGCACATCATGTAACTCAAATTCGTGTAGTATAATGTGGTTGTTGACGTATTGATCTATCCATGAAATTCCATGCTAGAAAGCCCACGCACTGACAGAAACAATGCACATCATGTAACTCGATTGTCTGTAGTGTAACGTGATCCTCGACGTATTGATCTACCCTAGAAGTGCCATGCTAGAAAGTACATGCACTGACAGAAACAATGCACATCATGTAACTCAATTTTCTGTAGTGTAACGTGATCCTCGACGTATTGATCTACCCTAGAAGTGCCATGCTAGAAAGTCCACGCACTCACAGAAACAATGCACATCATGTAACTCAATTTTCTGTAGTGTAACGTGATCCTCGACGTATTGATCTACCCTAGAAGTGCCATGCTAGAAAGCCCACGCACTCACAGAAACAATGCACCGTCACGTAAACTCAATTTCCTGTTGTGTAGCATTGGTTATAATGCTATGATATAATCTTTGAGTTTTTTTTAATTTATTGTAAGAACACATTTATTTTATTTGTTTATTTATATCTACTTTTAGTTATTTTAGTAACATAATCATGAGTACATCAGTTATTAACGATAAAGTGTTAATCTAAATTGAATTATCTCTCCGCTAAATACGGATAAGTTTGGGGTTAGGAAAAAACTGAGTTAATTAATGGTTTTAGAGTAAGTGCGTTTATTTATTATATTACATCAAACCACTTAGGGGTCCCATATTTAAGATAAAAGTTTGAACCCCCCCTAATTAAAGAAACGGTCAACATTTTATTTGTTTGAAAAAGTAGATCCTTGTTTATGAAAGTAGTGACTTGCAGATCTACCTGAACTTACGTACGACTCCAGAATAAAAAATCATTTTATTTTATGTTCGTTTCAATATACGCAATTGCAACGATGAATATTTGGCACTGCTCATCAAGTAGTCATAAGTTACCAACTGGAAGCAATATAATAAATGTTGTGACATGTATGTATAGTGATGGGTTCTAAAATAAAATAGTTATTGTTATCGTACATTAAATAAATTTATTTTAGATTATAAAATTATAAATTAACATTATAAAATAATGTTATTAATATTAATTATTATTCATTCATAAGTCGCCGATCGTCAAGATATAGGCTATTATGAGGGGTGAATGAGTGTGTTAAAAAAGATGAACGAGTGTAGTCATTGTTACTTACTAAGACCGACTGTTGCTCAGAAATATATATTTATTAATAGCACAATAACCAGGCCAACTAAGGGACTTACAGCTTTACACAGAATCCGAACCACGTAGTGTTGGTATGATTTTTCAGCTAACTGACAAGCCCGTCACCCAGTTCTCTTCTTATACAACATCTGAACCTTGACAACTATCCAACATGGACACCCCAGACTTCTATAGTAGTGTCCATGTCGATGGCAGCCTTTGGAGCGGACGCTGTGTCCGGTATTAAGAGGACCGAGCATAGAGCCTGTCACCTACAATCTCCTCAACACTTTGTCCCCAAGTAGCTGGGTTACAGCACTGCACAATCAGTGCCGACTGATACACAACTCGTAATTATTTCCCTACTATTTGTTCCTCAGGATAAATACAAACGGTTTCAAAGTAATTCGTTTTAGGTTAATATTTATTCAGATACACGAGTTCTTACAATCATGGTTATCTGAAATATAATGTGAAAGTATGCTTTTATCTATTTTACTATAAAATTTTAACACAAATATAATAAAACACATGTCCAGATGTGAAATAAATTTACTAATATTTTTCAAGACATTAAAGAACGTATATCAACTTGCAGATGAAAATACACCACCATCACTGTTATTTATAACAACTGTTCCAACAGTCCAGTACACAATATTTGTAGACTTGCAGTAATTATTTACTTAAAATTCGGTGCCTTGACTGTTTTACAAGGCAATAAATATTCACTCTACTCTGTAAACTTTTAGCAATTAGTGACTTAAAATACGTTACTCTGAAACAGTTGTAACAGTTTCAAGAGGGTAATAAAAAACTCAGTAAACTTTTTTTGTTTAGGAAATAACGGCTCCAACTAGTTGTTGTTGAGAGAACTTCGGAAATTCTTTTCTCACTCACGTACATTTGAGAAACTCTATTTACTGTCATACATATTCTATTTACTCCCCAACAAAAATACTACTTCGTCTCCTTTATTAACTTTATTCCTGCTTAAACTCACATACTGCCCGGAAACCTGCTATATGTCATGAATAATATAATGTCTACTGTCAGCAACAATATGAAACAAAGAAATCCCTCTGGTAGTATTTAAAATGTATTTAATTAAAGGATAAAACATATTGTTACTAACCATCATGTTATAACGAATTAAATACAATTGTTCAAACATTATTGTTTAGTTTATTTCGTGGTATACAAAATAACATCACAATCATGTAAATAAGTCCTTTATGAGGTCAATGCTATTCTATCCTAGTGTTGCAGTGCAGATATTGTGTATGTAAAATTTTAAAATTGTGGTTTGGCTCACAGAATATGTTGAATATTGCGTTGTATTTGTACAACCAATGTTTATAAAACCAACATACACTCTAAGCCATTTTGCTTATATTTACGTATTTGCATATTTTCCAACGTGTTTTATTCGTCAATATATACCACACTTACTTCTATAGCATTGCTTTTATATTGGCTATTTTTAACATGAAAAATATAAATCTATAATTGAATTAGTTTCATACGCTATAGTTTTACATTTTTTATTTCAACCATTTTAAATTGACATTACTGTACATATGGATACGTATATCTTAACCCGTATATAAATAAAAACTATATTTATATAAGTTACATATACACATTACGAGTATAAAGTATATATAAAGGAAATTAAAATTGTAAGATTAATACAGTTCATAACATATACAGGTTTAAACAAACTATGCAAAGTTTAGGCCATAAATATTATTTGTTGGATTCATTTACAAACTTTTACTTTACAGAATTTGTTATGAATATTCACTTAAATCCAACATTGAAACTACTGTAAATTAAAAGTTTCTAGAACAAGTTTAAAGCTCTCTAAGTCTCTAAAATACAATATTTGTTAATGGCCAAAATTTCTTTTTGTTATTAGGAACGTAGATCATATATACTATAGGTAGTTTACTGAGCTGGGTGTACATACAACGTCAATCCCAAACGGGGAAGTCCAGCTCTATTAGTAGGAAAAGTAATTAAAAGTGAACAGTGATAAAACAGAAACATTTAAACATTATCATTGTAACTTATCAATAAAGTAAAAGTCTATTGTCATAATATTTAATTAAACCTATAGTTAAAATTAAAATTAAAATATTTTCGGTGTTTGTTCTATGTTATTTTCAGAAATAAGTTGTATAAGAAGGAAAATCAATATTTATTAAAAAGCAGACTTCTAGAGAGAAGTTCAAATTAAAACCAATTAGACCCTTATTTAAACTTGCGAGAACTTTTCGAACCGCCAAACGTAAATGCAAATAGAATTACACCAGCAGCGGCTTACTTGTTCTATCTACAGACAAGTTGCAGGTTTGTCTTAACAAATTTGTCTCAAAATAAGACATTTTTTGCTTATTTTAAATTCAAAATTTAGAACGTTGCTATGGTACTTGGTATCTTAATCATGTTAGGTATTCTGAAATTAATTCAAATGTATACTATGTGTTAACATTTGTAATAACATTCTTAATCAAATATTTTTATGTGTGAAATATGTTCAAAAGTGAAATATGTAAGTTTAAAAATCGAAATATGTAAAATAATAGTTCAAAATGTTTATTATAACTACATTATTCTATTTAGGAAACTTTAATTTGCACGTTTTTGTTATTTAACTAAGATAATAATACGGTAACAAAATTAATACTAATTTGAAGAAGAATAAACTTTCAAAGTTTTCAAATAATACCTCAATAGAAACACATATTATAACTCAAAATCATGAAAATGAAGTTATATTTTGTTCATCAAATAAAAACTATAAAACTAAAAGTTTATTTGTGGCACATCAGTCTCTGGTCAGGCATATGTGACGTCATATCCGCCAAGCTGCCACTGTTCAGAACGTCCATTCACCATGATAAGGCTCGAATAAAAAATTTAATGTACATTACTGAAAATAACAAGTACAATTTTTTACACAATTATTACAATTACATTTCATTGTATTCCTTCATAGTAAATTATCTAAATTAAAACCGAAAAATTAAAATCAATCAACAAAAAATGTTATGTACAAAATTAACGGTTACTGCAATAAAAGATATTTTGGCCAAACATCAAGACCTGTTAAAATAAGAATAAAAGAACATATATACAATTTTAAAACTCAAAATACTGAACAATCAAAATTTTTTGAACACGCTATTAATAACAGGCATGATATTAAATTTGAATAGTCGTATATTTTAAATACGAGTATAAAGAAAAATCATGCAAAAAGATAAATAAAAGTGAAAGTGCATTATTGCCATTAAAAAATATAGCTGGATTTATCTGCCATCTGTTAATTCTAATAACATATTTTTGCTTACAATTAAACCAGAATTAAAAAGCAGCATAAATAATTCAAAACCTTGTTTTTAAATTTTAACAGCTTATCCATCTATGTTATATAATATTTACAAATTCTATATTTTTAACACATGTTTTATATTTTTGTAAAATTTGTTTATGATAATCCGACTATGCCGTAACTGGCGAAAATGTATTAATTAAATTGAAAATTGTGGAATTATTAAGCATGTTTCATTTAATTTCCAAATACCTTAAATTTAACTTCCAAGAGTATCTTGAAATTGTATATTAAAACTGTAATGCGTAATCAATTATAGGTAATCATTAAGTTATTGCTGTTAGTTAGGAATAACAAATATTTTCAACACATCGATATATCGAATTATGGATACATCGTAAACCAAATATCGATTTAACGATAGAATCGAAATTAAAATATTGATATATTGGGTAACCATAATATCGATTTGTAAATAATTTAGCTGTTTAAAATTATGCACTAACTCTTATGCAATGACCAAAAATACACTCATGTTTTGATGTCACTATTTAGAATAGCCTACTGAATGTGAATGTTAAATGCATTTATATACACGAAATAAGATGTGGTCTCTTGGCTTGAATAAAAAATATTCAAAATAAGATTAATTATACCTTAAATTATTTTGTTAATTATACAAAAATAATATAACAACTATGTAGTCTTTTTAATTCACAGCACAAATACCAATAGGCTTCTTATAAACTATAAAAATTAAACAAATTAATCTTAGTGAGCTTTTCAAAATAACACACAACTTAATTTACCCGTTCCATCTGTTCTACAACAAACTACACGTAAAAGAAAATAATAATAAAAGTTCATTTATTATTTCAATGCATCTTTTGAAAAGGCAATTTAAAAAAGAGGTTTTTTAATCGTGATGATTTTGAAGAGAAAGAATATTGTCAATATTTAGTGATATGATTATGGATTACAACGATATATCAATATATCGGAAATATTGATAAACATGTTTCGATATATTAGTATCGATATTTTCTTTTGATAATGTATGACATATCGATATTTTAGTTCGATGTATCACATCACAATATAATGACGTTATTCTTTGTCCTCAAAATCATCGATTCGAAAAAAGCACTTATAAATTGCCTTTTATGCCTACTAAACATACATTGAAATAATAAATTAACATCATTTAGTTTTTTTTAATGAGGTTATCGCACTAAAATTTAGTTTATTGTAGACCAGTTGGTGGAACACGTAAATGAAGTTGTGTGAGATTTAATTAATTTGTTTAATTTTTAGTGTTTTTAGGAAGCCTAAAGGCATTTTATAATGTGAAAAACAAAAATAGCAATGTTATTACATTATTATTTTAAAATTAACAAAATAAATAAAGATATATCTTATTTTGAATTTTTCTTTCAATGTCACATACTACAACTTGTTTCGTATAGATAAATGTATTTAATTTTCACATTCAGTAGGCTATTATAAATAGTGACAGCGAAACATGAGGTTATTTTATTTTTGGCCATGACGTAAGAGTTCGTGCATAATTTTAAACATATAAAACATTTACCTCCATATCTCGACAAAACTCCAATGCAACGATAAAACAGTCAGTAGCAGCATTTGCATATTTATTATTATGTTACTAAATATACTCTCGGCATAAAAACACCGCAGTACAATGAATAATAAGGGAATTTATCTGTTAACCTCACTAGATTCATATGTAACATCGAAAATGTACACTGGTTTCGTAAATACGTTGGTCAATACTGAAGGGAGGTGCTCAGCGCCTGCTAAGTAAATGATACTTCGAAATGCTACAAAATATTGTTGAGATTGAGGTCGGGGGAGGGGAAGGCCGCGGCCTTGATTGGAATGCGGAAAGCTCGTAACTAGGTTATCACATCGATGGTTATCAGTCGTTTAAATGGCTTAAAGGGATTTAAATGCCTCAGCTTCCTCCACACATAGTTTTAAATATTGTCCTGTAAACGCCCTAAATAGTATTACTTTGGGACTTTAACGATGCTCAAATTTATCATTGATAGTGATGGTAACGATATATGTATATTGTTTTATGTATATATGGTATACATAAATATATATACCATCCATATCATTACCACCATATCGTTACCATATATTTATAACGATATATGTATATATGGTAACGATATATGTATATCTAATATATATATATAATCAGATATCGATTACTATGTTTCGATATATTAAAATATTAGTATCGATGTTCTATATCGATGATATCGGCCGATAATCATATCACTAAATGGCGTATATTAATTTTGATAATGTTGTATGATAAAAACGGCGTATGATATTAGCATGATAATTTACTGAATTATTTTTCACATATTGTGTATAATATCCTGTCAATGTTTTTGGTATATATTTTCAGCTCTATTAATGACAACAAACATTCAAATATCGAAATATTTAAATGATTTAAACAGTTTTTATGTATTCAAATATTGTTGTATTCAATGGCGTAATTTATGCTAATATTAGAAGTCTGAGGAAGAATTTTAATAGCTTAATATTGGAATTAAGCCAAGTTAAATGCAAAAGAAGTATTATTGTTTTTAAGTGAAACTTGGATAATTAACAGTGAAATAGATTTATACTTTGTTCAGGATTATAACACATTTCATTATTGTTATTACAATTACAGGACTGGGGGAGTTGTTTGTTATGTAGATAAGGAGATAAGTGAAGTAAAACTAAATATTAAATTAGCTACAGCTGACGCCTTGGCATTGAAAATAACACGTAAACAATATATGTTTAATATTGTTTGCTTGTACAGATTACAAAACCTCTCTAAAATAATTTTATTGAAGAGTTTTATAGTAAATTTGCAAACCTAGCTTATTATTATTATTATTGTATTTTCATAGGAAACATTAATATTAATTTACTGAATAATTCTCAGACTACACAAAATTATAATTCTATGATGAACGATATGAGTTTTACACAGATAATTAATTGTGCTACAAGAATTACTGATCAGTCTAAAATATGTTTAGACCATCTTTTTGTTAGACATCGTAATTGGCACTTTTAAGCGCAGCAGTTTTTGATATGAGTTTAACTGATCACTGCCCTCTTGGCCTAAAAATACCTAATACCAAAAGAAGCGATTCCCCCCATGAAGCTACAAAAACAATCAAATAAAGTAATCATTGATTATGACAAACCAAAACTAACATAACAGAAAGTAGATCTCAAGCCTTTAATGTTGATAAAAGGATGTGAATACTTGTATTACTGTGTCGTAGTATAGAAAATTATAAAATGTAATAACAGTAAACTAGAAAAAAGCAAAGAAAGATGTCTTTGGATTAACTATAAGAATATTTCTAAGTTTGATCGTAAAAAACTCTTTATAACATTATGAAAAAAAGACCGTAAGATAAAAACTTAAAAATCTGTTATCAAAATTATTGTAAATCTCTGTCAAATGAAATAAATGAAACTAAACATTCCTACTATACAAGTAAATGACTAAGTTGTCAAGGCGATCCCTCTCTTCAAAAGAAAAATTGTAAATAATCTCACTGGAACTACGAAACTAAACCAGATTGGACGTGTGGAATTAAATGGCGGGGAAATAATTTCAGAGCCAACATTGATTGCAAATAAAATAAACAAATATTTGAATGAAGTACAGTCGGGTCAGAAAAGCAGTCAAAATACAACTCCACACATTTTTAGGATTCATAATAGGTTATCATCTTTTTTTCATTTCTTCTACTTCTGCTGTAGAAGTACGTCAAATTATTAAAAAAATCTAAAAAATATAAAATCTTTTGGCTTTGATGGTATTAACATTGCACTTATAAAACACATTACAGAGTTTATTTTATAGCTTATTTTATAGAAAACCTGTTTTAGTTTATATTATACATTTAAGCTTTATTACTGGAGTTTTAAAAGACAATATAAGTTTAGCAAAGTTGTTCCAGTTTTTAAAAAGTTGTCATCTAGTAAAATTATATAAGACCTATTTGTTTGTTAGCAGTATTTTCGAACATCGTAGAGAAATTAATGAAAATTAGTCTTACAAATTACTTTCATTTATTTAGTGCTAATCAGTTTGAATTTAGAGCCGGCTTATCTACTGAGGGTGCCCTAGTAAAGTTTACTGGCAGGGTTTATACAAATGTAAACGAAGGAGTGAAACATTCAGGACTTTTTATAGATTTCAAAAAAGCTTTCAACCTACTGAATCACGATATACTTCTCATAAAGATGGAGGCAGCGAGAGTAAGAATGTAGGACGCTCTCGATTGGTTCCACAGTTTCTTGAATGGCCGAACTCAGCGAGTGAGACTGAGTGAATTTCTCAGCACACATCTTCCTGTTGAAGTAGGTGTCCCTCAGGGTTCTATTATATCTGCAATACTTTTTATTATTTTCAATAACGATCTACTTGAAATTAAACTAAATGGACAGCCAAGTGCATTTTCTGACGATGTTTAATTATTTTATTGTCATTCAAACATTGTAGCTTTACATAGTATTATTGCCAATTACTTGCATTTGCGGTACTTTGTAAACAAAATTCAGATCAATGTAAGCTAACTAAATACGTTAATTTTGATTATAAGGGCACTGATTTTTTAGTTTAGTTAAGAAATCACACTTTATACTGCTCTGAGATAACTTGCAACTGTGATATTATTGGCAAAGAATCATATTTGAAGTATCTTGGAGGTACTTCAGATGCAAAACTAAATTAATTGGAATGTACCCTTATCCGAGTTACAAAAAAAGATTAAAAGTACTAATCCGAACCTTTATTTTCTAAAAAAAATTTGTTCTGCAAAATAGTTGAGAGTTTAGTACTTTTCATTAGTCAGTTCAAGAATAGAGTTTGGCATATTATGTTGGGGTTGAACTTTTAAGTATCATATAAACAACATTAGATTAGTTCAGAATCACTTTGTGATGATAGTTTCTAACATGAAAAGGACAGATAGCTCATTTACTCTATTCTGTGCTCTTAAGATTCTGACTTTCCATTTTTTTAGTTTTAGGACTATTTTATATATGAAGTGGCATTGCTGGAACTTCAGGTTTGTTATATGCTACTAGAAGTATATAAAACACAATGTTCAGGTTACCTAAGGTAAACAAAACGTCTTTTAAGCATTACTTTCAATATTCAGGACCAAAATTGTTTAATAAACTGCCACAAGAAATTAAGAATTCAAGAAACGTTAGAATTTTTTTTGTATAAAATTAAGTCTTGGTTATCCGGTTATAATGATGTTGAATTTTTTTAATTGTAGCATCCTACAAATAAAGTTATTTCTTATTTTTGTTGTTGTTGTCAGAATTTTAACATTTTGTATTATAAGATATATAACGATTTTTTTTAACTATATTTTTTGTATTATTGTTTATTTATAATAGTTATTTGTTTATATAATTTGTTAGTTGTTAGTACTGTTTGTGTTTGTTTATTGGCATTTGTGTAAATAAGCCGTGTTCGAATTGTTATAATTAAAAACGCCACAAAGTTCGGCTATAGTTTATTTTGTAACTATTTGGAGTCTATAGTAATATAAAATTAATTATTTCTTACGTTATTGCTGGTCACGCTGCCTATGAAATGTGACCGTTATAATGTCCCACTTTTAGTACATATTTATTAACTTACTGGAATAAATCATTATTTCATTTCATATTTCAAATATTGACGTTATTCTCTCCCCTCAAAATCATCACAATTCGAAAAAAACGCGTTTAAATTGCCTATTATGCGTACAAAACATGCATTTAAATAATAAAATAACGTTATTTAGTATTTTTACGTGGGGTAAACGTTCAACATTGTAGTTTAGTTAATTAATTTGGTTAATTTTTAGTGTTTTTTAAGCTTAGTTGCATTTTTTAATGTGAATAACATTGTTAGTAAATAAAACCTTGTTATTGCATTATTATTTTATAATTAACCGAATAAATAAATAAATTGTCATTTTTATTTTGAATTTTTTTCACTTGACCCTATATACCACAACTTGTTTCGTGTAGATAATGTAATTTTTACATTCAGTAGGCTTTCTACATAGTAACAACAAAACATGTGTGTATTTGTTGTCATGACATAAGAGTTAGTGCATAATTTGTAAGCAGATACTGTTTATTATTTACAATTCGATACATGTCAATATATCGATACTTTTCTTTCGATATTATTGTTAGATTGATATTTGGTTTGTGATATATTGATAATTCGATTTATCGATATGATGAAAATATTTGCCATCCCTAGATATGATATAGCCTATCAGAACAAAATATCGATGTGGCCGATAGTATCGAAAGAAAATATCGATACTAATATATCGATATATCGAAAAATATTTATCAATATTTCCAATATATCGATGCTACCCCCTACTGTTAATTCAAAAACATGCTCATGTTTGACAGGTGAAAATGCACAGCTACCTGGGAATAACTTTTATATAATACATTTTACGTTAAATTACTATATCCTTCCCCATCCGGCCTCACTGAAAATATTATCCTTTAAGATTTTTCGTAGGTACCGTTAAACAACAGCCTTTTAATATGGACATAAAACATTACAGATGTTCAAACACACATGATGTAGTTTTTTCATAAGCTGTGATGTTTTCACTATATATCGCATCACATAAAGGAATAGCTGCTGGTAGCTAGAACTAATAAAATAATGGTATGAGAGATAGTGAGAAAGAAGCTAGATCGGTATCCCAACATGGTAGCCTCCAGGGTACACGTTCTACTCTTGGATTACGTGGAACACGAGGGTTGGACTTAGAAATAGGAGAGTAAGTGGTCATGGTCACGAAGCCCATTTTATTGAGTAGTGACGGAGACGTCCCTTAGATGAACTGCCCACTCACCCTCGAAAGACCGGGCCTACCTACCTTCTCACTGTACAAGACGGTAGATGAGTGAACACGACTGGGATCTTTTCCGTTAATTCACTACCATAACCATAAGTTAGGTTAGCCTAACATAACCAAACCTAACTTAACCTAATATAACATAATCAAACCTAATATAACCTTACCAAATAAAACATAACTAAACCTAATATAACATAATCAAACCTAACATAACCTTACCAAACAAAACACAACTAAACCTAATATAACATAATCAAACCTAACATAACCTTACCAAACAAAACATAACCAAACCTAATATAACATAATCAAACCTAAAATAACCTTACCAAATAAAACATAACTAAACCTAATATAACATAATCAAACCTAACATAACCTTACCAAACAAAACATAACGAAACCTAATATAACATAATCTAACCTAACATAACCTTACCAAACAAAACATAACTAAACCTAATATAACATAATCAAACCTAACATAACCTTACCAAATAAAACATAACTAAACCTAATATAACATAATCAAACCTAACATAACCTTACCAAAAAAAACATAACTAAACCTAATATAACATAATCAAACCTAACATAACCTTACCAAACAAAACATCATCATCATCATCATCATCAGCAGCAGGTTCCAGTCTTCTCCCGGGTCTGCTTGGTACACAGTCCTCTCCACCATAGCTTATCTTCCCACTTCCTTTCTTCCAATATGTTTTCCCATACCTCCCCTCTTCTTACTACACTCTCCTTTAACCCATCTCTCCATCTATCCCTTGGTCTACCCCTTGGACGTTTACCCTGTATCCTCCACTCCATCCACTTTTTTGGCATCCTCTCATCCTCCATCCTTTTCACATGTCCGAACCATCTAATTCTTTCCCTTTCTATTTTATCTTGCAGAGGTTCTTCATTTAATCTGTCTCTTATTGTTTCATTTCGTATTCTATCCCACTTCGTTACTCCTAATCTACCTCTCAGGAAACGCATCTCACATGCCTGTATCTTGCTCTTTTCTCTATTCTTCATTACCCATGTCTCTGCTCCATATGTTAATATTGGTATGTAGTATGTCCTATATATAATTTCTTTACTTCTTTGTGGCAATCCTTTGTCTCTTATTAATCCCCTAACTAATTTGTAGAAATTTCCAGCCTGTCTAACTCGTTCATTTATGTCTCTTTCATTTTTACCATTTTCTTCCAGGACACTACCCAAATATTTGAAGACCTGTACTCTCTTCATTTCCTCTCTTCCCTGCATTAATTTTTCTAATATACACTCTTTGTTCCTTGTTGTTACCATATATTCACTTTTCGACACATTGAATTTCATCCCATATTTCTTTACTTCTTCTACCCACACATCCAACTGTCTTTGTACCTCTTTTATTTTACTTCCCCAAACCATTAAGTCATCCGCAAATGCCATAACCTTCATATTTTCTTCTCCAATTCTTTTTGCCACTCCACTCATTACTTCATCTAATACTGTTATGAAGAGAAGAGGTGACAGAGCGCTACCCTGTCTTAATCCGTTTTCTTGATTGAACCACCCTGTCTTTTCACCCCCTATCTTTACACAACTTTGGCTTCCTCCACAAATCTCTCTTACTCTTTCAATTATACTGTCTTTAACTCCCTTCCTTTTAAGTGCTTCCCATACCTTATCCCTTCTCACAGTATCATACGCTTTTTCCATATCTAGGAACCCCATTACTAGATCTCTTCCATACTCATAATTCTTCTCCAGCATCTGTTTAGCAGCAAAAATGAGGTCTATTGTTGATCTTCCCGGTCTAAATCCACTTTGCTCCTCTCTCAGTTTTCTTTCTACTTCGTTCCTCACCTTTTTTTTCCAAAATTTTCTCATATACCTTTGCACTGTGACACATTAAGGCTATCCCTCTATAATTACTGAAAACCTTCCTATCCCCTTTCTTGAAGATTGGCACTATTACTGCCTTTTTCCAATCTTTTGGAGTTGTTCTTTCCCTCCATACCACTCTCATCACTCTGTATAGCCACTGCATGCCGACAGCACCCGCCCTCTTTATTAGCTCTATTGGTAACTCGTCCACTCCTGCTGCTTTTCCCTCTTTCATCCTCTTTACAGCTTCCTCAAACTCTAGCCACGTTATGTCCTCATCTTCCTCTCCATTTGTCTCTATTATATCTTCCTCCTTCCCCTCTCTTTGTGTTTCGACATTTGGGTTCAGTAATGTCTGGAAATATTGTTTCCACATATCTTTTAACTCTTCCTTATTCTTTATTTCCTCTCCTTCTTCGTTTTTCATCACTACATCTATTTTTTCCCCATTCCTCCTTTTCCTCACTAAAGAGTACAGTACTTTCTTACTCCCATTTGAATCATCTTCCATCATCCTAGTCCATTCTTCCATCCATTTATTCTTTTCTTCTTTAACTATTTTCTTTGCTTCCTTTTTCCATCGTGCATATTCTTCCTTAGCTTCATCTGTCTTTTCCTTAAACCATGTCCTAAATGCTCTGTTTTTTCTATTTACCACTTCTTTTACCCTTTCATTCCACCATGGAGTTTCCTTCCATCTTCTTTTTGCACTTGTCCTTCCACATATTTCTTCAGCTGCCTCCACAAACGTTTCCCTAAATTTTGTCACTCTCAAACAAAACATAACTAAACCTAATATAACATAATCAAACCTAACATAACCTTACCAAACAAAACATAACTAAACCTAATATAACATAATCAAACCTAACATAACCTTACCAAACAAAACATAACTAAACCTAATATAACATAATCAAACCTAACATAACCTTACCAAACAAAACATAACTAAACCTAATATAACATAATCAAACCTAATATAACCTTACCAAATAAAACATAACTAAACCTAATATACCATAATCAAACCTAACATAACCTTACCAAACAAAACATAACTAAAACTAATATAACATAATCAAACCTAACCTAACCAAAGTAGTCGTAGTGAATTAACGGGAAATGTCCCATGACAGCTTTACGACCTGTTAATTAAATATCACTTTCTGTGGAACTAATAACAGATGTCCGGAATATATTTTGGCTACACTAAAAAAATATTACACTAACACAGTATAAAAATGAATGAACTTATAAAGACCCTGTGATTACTAATTGCAAAAAGCTAATACAGTAATACTCATAAATTAGTTTTCCTGGAAAATTCTAGTGTATTATAATTTTTAAACATTACAAAAAACTATATGTTACATAGCCATAAAGTATTCAGTGACACTTACCTTATGTAATAGTAAAATAATAAAAAAATATATCACTTTTATAATTGAATTAAAATATACACAGTAAAAATTACTTAAAATGTCCGTTGCCAAACACAATTCTCCAACGTTTCCCTCAAATAATAAATCACTACTCCTTATTTCACTTATACATAGTACACTGCCAATCCCCATGTAATCCGTACTACAAATCCCACTCCACAACTCCCCATAATGTAATTAGTGGATGCGCTTCCTCTCTAGGCTTAAATGTTGATTAATTGGTCAGTCAGATCACAAAACAACGTAAAGCCAACTCTGTAATGGAATATCGTTGGATAATTCATCCAATGGTATGTTATTGAATAGAAAGGTTTTATCTACTTTATTGTCAATGGTACTATTGTAAATGTTGTCATAGGAGTATATTTCCTTTCCAGCAAAGTGCTAGATTACACAGAAGGTTGTTATGAATACATATGTATTAGATTCATTTTTAAGATAAATAAGGTAATATGTTCTTTCAGAAAGAATAAAATAATTTACTTTCTATACGAGCATTCATAACATATTACTCACCCTTCTTTATGCTGATAGTAAAACAGCAAACAGACCAGTAAATTACAAATATGGCGTCTTTGGCAAATTCATTTTAAAGTATACTAAAACTTTTTTATCGTTTTCTTGGTCAAACACGATATTATGAAAATATTTAAGAGGGGGAAAGCTAAATTTTTTTTAACAAAGCCGAAATAAACATTAACTAATTCCTCCTATTCATATACCAAAATTATAAAATTTAAAAATGCAATTTATGCTTTGTAAAACTTCTAAAAAACATATTCAAATGTTTCATTATGGTAACAATTTAATAAAATTGGCTAATCATTTGAACAGTGCTATTTATTGAACAATATTTTTATAAATCATAAAAAAGTTTAGTGAACGCTTGTCATTGAAAAAAACTACATTTAACCAACAAATTTAAAATCTTTAAAAATAGTTATTTAAATCAGGTTTATTTCTTGGTGAGCTCTGAAAATACGGTATACATACTCGGAAATCATATAAATATATGTATTAATACATGTAAATAATTTTTGTGAAACTATTTGTTTTCAACAATATTTATTAATGGTATGGGATTCGATCGATATAATTAATTAAGTTTGTACGATTACATTAATTAATTTTTTACCTTTATGTTACTGAAGTTCAACGTAAAAAAAAACTTTATGTAATGATAAAGTTTAATTTCATTTAACTATAAATAAGCTTGTGGTTTTGTTGGTAACCCAAATAAAATTTTATATTTGAGTGTAACACCAAGGAGAACTACAAAATTGTACATCTTTCGTATGTTACAAATAAATACACAAAGATGTCTTCCATACAGTGGTGTGTTTAGAATGAACCTCTTTGCAAGACAAGAGTTTTACAATGAGTTTTATATATAGTTGTCTTATATAAATGTGTATCATAAATCACTGTCTTACAATTCGATAACCCAAAAACAAAACAAAAATAAATAAAAAAACGTATCTTATGTTTTTACCTATCAATGAAAATAAATGTGAAATTTAAAATTTTATTCAAATAATTAATTAAAAGCTTATTTTGTATTTAAAGTGTCGTGTCCTATATATCCTGCGGTATGCGTTATTTTATGTAACCTCACTTTAGTAGGGTAGAAATACATCTATACAATGAGTATATAGATAAATAATATGGAATTGACATAATTTTAACAGCAAGCTAATAAATAATCGAGCAAAATATACAAAACGTAATCCTAGATCATAATAATATATATAATATGTTTTACATTTTTTGGGGTTTAAATTCTTTTTTTTTATAAAAGGCACCTTTTGGTCACAAAAACATAATATGGAAGTATTTTTTAAAGTTTGTTTTTTAATTAACCACATATGTTTGTTAATTATTTGCCCATGTAAGACGATCACATGACGCAATTGTTGAGCCAGGTCAATAATCTAATAAGAAAACAGTGAGCAATATTCTTAATAATTTAACATTTTAGAACTTAATTTATTTCTTGGGATTGTTAATTTTTATTTTCACTATCATAAGATGTATGTTTTTTACTGCAATATTTTAAAAATAAACTCTAATCTTTAGTTTGGAGAAAAGATTAACTTTACTGCAAAGATTAAATATTGCATATTCTCAGTGTTACGCCTGTAAGAATCAAGATCATTTATTGTTTTAATACTCTAATAAATTCAGAATATTTAAGATCTAAATTTAGTTTCTCATTATTTGTATATAACACTATAATACGAGTTAATATCTAACTGAGACGAGTTTTATCATTACTAAAAATGAAAATTTCGTATATTGCCAGGAAAAAAATGACAGATGTTATTCTATTGGGTAGAAAGTAGAGCCAACTGTCTAAGTTAAGAACAAAAATATCTATATCACTTAGTTTTATATCATTTAACAATTGAAACTATTTTTATACTTTAAATATATTAAAGAAACAACTTTAGTGAACATTTTTAACCCTTACAAAGTATAATAAAATAGTATTACTCTAGTTATCATTTATGTGATAAGAGTTAATAACAATATTTCTCTTATAAATGGATGCTTACTTACTGTTACAATTATTCATAAAAAATAGTTACATAAAGTAAAAACTACACTATCCATAAACAAAACCTTCTGGTCTGTATATAACAGGTCTGGAAAGTTCCTAGTCTGCTTTCCCTAAGTGATATTAATTGCCCAAGTGACAGCCTGCCGCGGGTGTGAGTGATGGTAGTTCCACTTTAGGCCACCAGGTGGAGTTAAGTTTTACACAACAGATTCATTTTAAAATTCACCTTACCAAACGAAATTTTAAGTTACATATTTACATAATCACTAATGTATACCAACATTTTTTAGTACGATGGGACTTCAGTCCACATTATTTACTGAGGGGCTTGTACAAAGTAGGTACTTTTTATTGTTACAATATTATTTCAAGCATTACTCAAATTCGCCAAACAATATATGATATATAAAGAACAATTAATTTTTCTATACAAGACAAATATGTAAGGGACGATAAATTAAACTAGGATTTTTAAAAACGTTGATTTGACGATAATAAGGAGAAATAACTTTGCTACTATTTTAAATTGTTATTACTATATAAAATTATTTATGTATATTAGTATATAATAAATTGGTTAAATAATGCTGTACCTGTATGGGTACCTATTGAGGCCCATCCCCCCCCCCACCAAAGCTAGAAAGCGTGCGAACTGGGGGATAGCTCAGAACCAGTCGAGCGATGGGATCACGGGTGGCAGTTGGAGGGCCAAAATAACACTCGGCAGCTGAGCAAAACTGATTTATTACCAAAAACAAAAAAGAAATTAATCAGACGGCAGAAGGCCACAATATAAATTCTCACATAATAAATAACAACAAACACTAAAATTAACAAGATAAGACACAAAAGCTACAAAAACAACAAACGCAACAAATACCAAAATTACCAATTAACAACTACATGGCCTATCTGCAGTTTAGCCGGAGACCCCCAAACGTAAGCAAATTTTAAGCCCCCCAAAAAAAGTGAAAAATTTAGAAAACTTCTGGCAAACAACAATTAAACCGGCAATTTAGCCCAAATCCCATAATTCCACCGGGCCAGGGAGTAAGCCGGAATCCCTGGGCAGCTCCAAATTAGACGTTAAATCAAAGCACAATAATCCCCTTTTGGTGAAAGTTTAAAAATTAAACAATTTAAAAGAAAATATAACACGGTACCGTTCGAGTAAAAACTCACTTCCAAACACCCCTAATACACTTAACAAAAAAATAAATAACAATAACTAGGCCTAAACATATGAATAAATAATAACAGGATTTAACAATGGGGACCTAACAAATATAAAAATCTAAACAAATGTAACAAGAAAATAAACTAATTAAAAATAAATAACAATAAATATTAACACTAAGTTCTTTTTCCTTTTCCTTTTCTTAAATTTTTTATATATATATATAAAACAATGTCCCCATGGCTGTTTTATGAATCACTGCAAAGGTTCCAGTTTTAGGCCTAGGCCACATAAAGTTCCACAAACATTTTTTTCTTCCTTTTTTTTTGTTTTTCTCTTTTAATGACATCAAAACCCCTCAGCTCAGCCGCCGGGAAAAAAGATGGAACGAACTGACCTGAGGACTGAAGAAAACACCCAGATGTAGGGAATGGCAGCTTAGTCGCAACATGTGCTCTACGACTTGGTCCTCAGGCCAGGCAGGCAGAGCAGAAGGTCGACCTTCCCCGGACGGCAGGCCGAGGGCTGAACGTCCCACTCGAGGACCCTGGAGTTTTAGGAGCTCTAGCTCATGGTAAGGAGGTACGGCCGAGAAGAACTCTACTAGAACAATCTAGACTGATGGCCAACCTGACAACCTGCTGGAACACGGAACGAACGGAACTGGGCCAACGGCCACCAAACTACGCGAATCGCAGGGCATGAGCGATCTCAGGCAGCCTGGCAGACAACGACGAAAAAAACGAAATGTACCGGTCAAAAGACCCGGTACAACCTCCCTCTGCAAAACCTCAACACACCCAGGCAGGGGAGAAAACTCGGTACCTCAGGGAACCAAGCAGAAGATGAAGAAGAAGACCTCCGAAGAGTGGTGTTCCAAGGACGCCCAAGAGAACCTAAGAGGGGAAACCCCTCGAACAGGGAGCGAACTACCCTGACTGTCGGGCCCGACAAGAAAAAAGAGAGAGGAAAAGACTCTCTCAGAACAGCCACCTAGGGCGCAGAGGTGATCAATCTCTTTGCCTTAAGAAACCCCTAGGAACACCAACTCCTGGACCAACCGTTCCCCGGAAAGCCTTAAGTTGGGACACATGGGCTTTCCTGAACACCCTGCCTGACTGGGGATCAACCAGCAGAGCAGTCACCGGTGACAAAAACCTGTGGTGAAAAAAACTTCCAGATGAAGTACCTACGAATCTTATCGATGGTCTTATGAATGCCAAGATGACCGCCCACAAGAGAAGAGTGATAATATTGAAAGACCATCGGTACTAGATGACTAGGCAGCACTACACGGGGTTCACCCCTCTGTCGAGGACTGCAACAGAGTACCCCTTTGGACAGAAAATAGGGAGGGTGGGCACCTCCCTCTTGAAGCTCACCTAAGATGACTGACAGCTCAGGATCTTTCTGCTGATGGGACAGTAGGTCGTCAAAAGCCAGAGGAAAATCCAGAAGAACAGCACCACACTGAGCAACAGCCTCAGTCGGTGGATCACTGGGTTCGTGGTACATGCGGGAAAGAGCATCCGCGATGACATTCTGGGTACCCCTAAGATGTTGGACTCGGAACTTAAAAGCAGAAATTTTGACCACCCAGCGACCAATTTTCCCAAGCTGTCGGGGATGGGCAAGAAGCCAAGACAGTGCCTGATTGTCAGTCTCCAGCAAGAACTCAGCGTGTTCCAAGAAACGCCGAAACTTGTCCGTACCAAAGACAACAGCCAGACACTCTAACTCATAGATGGAAGAAGCTTTCTGTTCCTGGTGAGACAACGTCCTCGAAGCAAAAACGATGGGCTGCCTGACCCCATCAAACTCCTGAGAAAGAACAGCAGCAATGGCGGAGGAGGAGGCATCAGTCTGAAGAACAAATTCTCTGCTGAAATCAGGCATACGCAGGACAGGAGGTTGCATGATAGCCTCCTTGAGAGCATCAAAGGCAGTCTGCTGAGCTTGGCCCCACACAAAAGGGACACCTTTCTTTCGCAGCTCGTTCAACGGGGCAGCAAGCTCGGCCACGTTAGGGATGAAGCGACGGTAAAAATTCACCATCCCCACAAAACGGGCAATCCCCTTGGCATCTCTGGGAGGAGGAAAATCCCGAATGCCCTGGGTCCTCGCAGGATCAATGCAGACGCCTCGAGAAGATATCAGATGACCCAGAAAAGAAATCTCAGGACGAGCAAAAGTGACTTTCTCTGGATTGACGGTAAGGCCAGCTGATTAAAGGCGACTAAGAACTTCCTCCAGATGTTGCATGTGTTCCCCGAAAGTCTCACTGTAGACAAGAAGGTCGTCCAGGTAATTGAAGACAAACTTGAATTTCACATCATGAAAGATGGAATCACGCAGACGAGTAAGAGTCTGGGCACCCACAGCAAGACCCATGGGAACCCTAGTGAACTGGTAGAGATTCCAGGGAACACAGAAGCTAGTCATAGGCCGTGATTCCTTCTTCAATGGAATCTGATGGTAGGCCTGGTTCAAATCAAACACACTGAAAAACTTAGCCTTACCGAACCAATCGAACGCAGAATGCAAATCAGGCAGAGTTACCGAGTCAATAGCGACCTTAGCGTTGAGCCTCCGACAATCCATCACAAGCCTAGACTTACCATTAGGCTTGGGCACAAGAAAAGCTGGACTGGCATAAGCAGAACGAGACGGTTCAATCACACCCTTGCTCAGAAGATCTTCAATCATAGCCCTCATAACCTCCATCTTTGGGGGAGCAAGTTTGTACGGATGACTTCTAACTGGCTGAGAATCGGTGAGGTGGATCTCATACTCCAGAAGAGAAGTGACCCCAAGCTCAGCCGTAAGCACATCAGGAAACCGCAAACACAGCCTCCTAATGGCCTCCGCCTGCTCAGGGGGGAGATGACCAACCGGATCCACCTTGGGTTGTTCGGGCTCACAACCCACCTCTCTGACTGCAGGAGGGCAGTCAGAATCACCTACTAGAGGCACCAAAACTCGCCGATTAAACTTGAAAAACATCTGGCGCTTCTGGAGGTCAAGCACCATACCACTTTTAGAGATAAAGTCTGCCCCGAGGATACAAGAAACCGCCAGGTCCTTGGCAACAAGAAAACCCCACCTCCAGGAAAATCCTTCAATCTTAAAATGGAAAAACGCCTTCAGAAGAATAGGTAGAGGATTTTGGGATGCCGTCCAGCAAGTAATAGAAGAAGGCTCGGTGTGCCTGACAAGTCCTAAGGCGTCAAGGGACTCAAAAAGAGAAAGGCTGATGATACTGCATGCCGAACCAGAATCAAGAAGGGCTCGACACACCGTACCACCAAAAGATACAAAAACGCCAGGACACACCGAGGTGACCGCACTAAGTCCCAGGGAAGCCATGCCAGCAAGGCCCGAAAAATCCCCGACCCTCCTGCTATGGGCACGTGTCAAAGGCAAATGGCCACGGTCACTCGCAACAACGCGGGGAGCTACTGTGGAGGCAACCCCCTGCGCTGAGCGTTTCCCGCCCCACGACCTCAAGCACGTGGACAGTCACGTCGAATGTGACCAGGTTGTCCACAAGCAAAACACACAACAGGAGGCCGAGAACCACGACCCTCCACTGGCTGACTCACACCTACAGACATAGCCGGTCGACGGGTGGGGAGAGCACGATGGCTCTCAGAATCCCGCCCTTGCTGGTCTGAGAACTGCACGCTGCGCGAAACAATGCACAGCTGATGCAGCTCCCGAAAAGTCGAAGGAACACCAGCAAAAACTAGCCTACACCGTTCTTCAGGCGAAATGCCATCTAGGATGACACGAACGGTGTCAGCTTCCGGAAGTGTGAGGCGCAACGCTTGCCGAGCTTCCTTGACTGAAGAGACATAGGCTGCCAGAGACTCGCCCCTACCCTGCGACCGATAAAATCTGTCCATGACCATCCTCTCCCTGAGTCGAATGGGAAGAAACGATGACAGCAACTCTCGATGGAACGAGTCCACCGAGGCATCACTGGCCAAGACAGAACTCAGCAACTCCCCAACAGGACCTCTGCAATACGGGAAAATCAGACGAAGCAAGTCCCCAGCCTGCATGCCGGGCATCTCACTAAGTCTGAGAAAGGCCACTAGGAACTTAAGAAGCTCCTCAGGATCCATCCCATCGATCACAGGGAGATTCTGGATCATGGGCGTGAGAGGGTTAGGTAGCTTGTGGTAGCTCAGCTGCAGAAGAGCAGGTGAACACAAAGAAGCAGTAGGAACGGCCGCTGGAGCCGAACCACAAGCAACCTCAACAGAAACGCCTGCAGGCTCAGGAGGAACCTCAGGCACAGTGAGAGCCGTTGTCTCAGCCTGCGGCCTCGACACATTAGGCGACAGCGCGAAATTAGGCCGCTGACCCAGACCCGTAGGAGTCGTGGACCCGGAGAGTGCCTGAAAAATCTTCTCCAGCCTAGACACACTCTCCAAGATCCACGCCCTATCCGACGGCTCCAACCCCGGTGCCCGGTTGACCAGCCTTAAACGGGCAAGCAGATGCCCCAAACGTGCAAGGCGGCAGGCCCGGTCACGACCTACTGGAGGTTCAAACTGCAGATCTTCCAAAACCCCTTCCCAATCTTCCACCTTCCGTTTACAAACCAATAACTCCTCACTAACCTCCAGTAGATCAGACCAATCCACCGCCGTACCCGCGGACAACTGCTCCCGCAGCACCCTCCGGAGATTCAAAACATCACCCTCCGGAGTCACCCCACGCGACCTCAACTCAAATATCAACTCCTCCTTCACCAGGAGCGCAACATTCTGCAGATAGGCCATCTCTAACGCAACAAATCTCAACAATATACACAAAAAACGACAACTCCAGGGTCCAAGACGAACTAAACCCTCAGCCTACCGAGCCACTGCCGACCACTCCAATCCACCCATGAAACCCATTCAACAAAGTAACCAAGCGGTTTGCCTAGTTTTTTTTATTTTATTTTTTTTTTTTTTTTTTTTTTTTTAAAGCATACCAAGACACCTTGACGGTAGGTCGGCCAACCATGGCCTACTAACTGGCAAACACCCACCGCCAACCACCAAGAGAGAATAATTTTTTTTTTTTTTTTTTTTTTTTTTTTTTTTTTTAGGCAACCACGCTCTGCTACCAATTGAGGCCCATCCCCCCCCACCAAAGCTGGAAAGCGTGCCAACTGGGGGAGGGCTCAGAACCAGTCGAGCGATGGGATCACGGGTGGCAGTTGGAGGGTCAAAATAACACTCGGCAGCTGAGCAAAACTGATTTATTACCAAAAACAAAAAAGAAATTAATCAGACGGCAGAAGGCCACAATATAAATTCTCACTTAATAAATAACAACAAACACTAAAACTAACAAGATAAGACACAAAAGCTACAAAAACAACAAACGCAACAAATACCAAAATTACCAATTAACAACTACATGGCCTATCTGCAGTTTAGCCGGAGACCCCCAAACGTAAGCAAATTTTAAGCCCCCCCAAAAAAGTGAAAAATTTAGAAAACTTCTGGCAAACAACAATTAAACCGGCAATTTAGCCCAAATCCCATAATTCCACCGGGCCAGGGAGTAAGCCGGAATCCCTGGGCAGCTCCGAATTAGACGTTAAATCAAAGCACAATAATTCCCTTTTGGTGAAAGTTTAAAAATTAAACAATTTAAAAGAAAATATAACACGGTACCGTTCGAGTAAAAACTCACTTCCAAACACCCCTAATACACTTAACAAAAAAATAAATAACAATAACTAGGCCTAAACATATGAATAAATAATAACAGGATTTAACAATTAGGACCTAACAAATATAAAAATCTAAACAAATGTAACAAGAAAATAAACTAATTAAAAATAAATAACAATAAATATTAACACTAAGTTCTTTTTCCTTTTCCTTTTCTTAAATTTTTTATATATATATAACAATGTCCCCATGGCTGTTTTATGAATCACTGCAAAGGTTCCAGTTTTAGGCCTAGGCCACATAAAGTTCCACAAACATTTTTTCTTCCTTTTTTTTTGTTTTTCTCTTTTAATGACATCAAAACCCCTCAGCTCAGCCGCCGGGAAAAAAGATGGAACGAACTGACCTGAGGACTGAAGAAAACACCCAGATGTAGGGAATGGCAGCTTAGTCGCAACATGTGCTCTACGACTTGGTCCTCAGGCCAGGCAGGCAGAGCAGAAGGTCGACCTTCCCCGGACGGCAGGCCGAGGGCTGAACGTCCCACTCGAGGACCCTGGAGTTTTAGGAGCTCTAGCCTGGCATGGTAAGGAGGTACGGCCGAGTAGAACTCTACTAGAACAATCTAGACTGATGGCCAACCTGACAACCTGCTGGAACACGGAACGAACGGAACTGGGCCAACGGCCACCAAACTACGCGAATCGCAGGGCATGAACGATCTCAGGCAGCCTGGCAGACAACGACGAAAAAAACGAAATGTACCGGTCAAAAGACCCGGTACACTATACTGTACGTGTATAGGTACGTTTTTAACATTTAGTAGGAAATAAGGTCGGTCAATATGATCATGTGTTTACCTTTACGTTTATTTTAATACTGACACGACGTCCACTCAACATTTATCATCGACGTGGACACTATTACAGAAGTTTGGGGTGTCCATGTAGGATAGTAGTCAAGGTTTCGGTGTTGTGTAAGGAAGATAACTAAGTGTCAAGTATTTTACTATACTTTGTAAAATATACATTTTTATGTATGGATTATAAATAAATCCATAGGTATCAACGGTTAAAGTAATGGATTCTGATACAATCAAAGAAAAAATATACTTAAAAACACTATTATTTTACGTGCTATTTCAGGGTGTACATAATGCAAAATTCAATGTATAATATACATGTTGCTTCTATGTATGTGGATACGTTGGAGGTTTGATTACGTCGTACGAATGTGTTGTAATTATTCAGACAGTGCACAGAACACGTTGCATTGGAAATTGAATTTGCATTTATGATTTGTAATTCGTACAGCGACTGATTATTGACACAATTTGCTATTTTACTTACATAGTTTGCTTCGTAGCATGTTACACATTTTTAATAAATATACATTACACAGTCCCAAAATGTATATACTTACTTAAGTAGGTTTCAACAGTATACTTATAGTCAAATTTAACATTAACTGATAAGAATTATTAGGTAGTATGTCTTTCAAGTTTATGAAATATTATTTAGATTTTAGAACGAATTTGCAAAAACCTCAAAGTTTGGCTGTAACACAGTCGACCACATTTTTTTATTTTAAAGGGCTATATCCAATGGTAGATATACATAATTAAAAAAAAAATATATTCTTAAATATTCCTCTATAAAACGATTTTTATATCTAAACGCCAAATAACTGTTTTTATAACAATAAATAACAATAACAATTAATTAGACGTTATTGTTGCTATTGAAGAGTACATGTAATTCCATTGATATTTATTTTTCATAACTATTTTGTAAGCAATTAAAACTCTAAATAGAATAGACAGCAAAAGAACCAACTTCTCAAAATTAAAAGTATGTGAACAATTGCTTAATCAGCATTCTGATTCTACATCCACTCCCAAGAGCATGTTCCAACTAACGGTATATACTTATATACAGATTCGACCCCAGTAACTCAATAAAACCTGCTATAGTAAACTAAATAGAATTAGCGAGTCAATGTCAGGTTTAAAATAAAACCAGCTGGCATTATTTGTCGTTCATAACGCAAATTAAATGGCGTGAGAGTACAGAGAATGTTTACTTCTCCCACCATAGTTCCCCTCCAGCGGCAGTGAGCTGCAAGGTACAGTCACGTACAAAATATATTATATCAATGATGGTAAAATATTTTAACTATGGTTAGAACAAATTTAATTAAGTTTGGTGAAACCGACAATTACTCTAACATTTAAGCCATTAAGAATGCTTCAATACAACTCAATTCATTAAAAAACAAAAAAGAATATTCAATGTAAACACGGTAGAAAGTGGGATCATTGTTGTTATGACAGATCCATGCTTCTAGTAGTGACTGTACTAAAAACATGTAAGAACTTTTAATGCATGGTGGGGGACAAATTCTGTCACACATGCGTTGTTCGCAGGCCATCAACAATGAATCGAATATTTGTGTAATGTTTTTATTTTGAAACGAAACATCGTTTACATTTAGACCAAAACAATTTGATAAACTTTCATTTATAATTTTTAATATTTATATTTATAATTATTTATATAACAATTATTATTTATAAATAGTTTCATCTTTACAAGTAGGCTAATCCTTGCTATACCACAGGCCATAAAAGAGTTTAGTTTTGTTAATTAGGGTTATTTTTAATTGTATACAACAAAGCAGAAGGCGCAATACCAGCAGTCAATTAATTTTGATCTTGAACCGCCACTTCTATTTGAGATTATTATAACAATGCAAGGTGCAGGTCTCATGGAGTATAACATATAATAGCTATATTTGTACATTAAAGGTCAAAAAGACCTTTAATATTTTACTTTAACTATTTTAATACACAATTCATAAATATACATATACCGGAATTGTCATAAAAAAATTAATGAAAATTAGTCATAAAAATGAGTAAAGATACGTACATTTATATTTAAGTATTTTGTACATTTATGTTTTATCCCTATACTTGTTCGTCATATATTTGGTAGGTTATATTTACATTTAAGGTTATGTTTACATCAGATTTATAGTTGGTTAATCCCCCTCTTATTTAAAATGTAAGGGGGTTCAACGTAGAGTATGGAAAATTGCAGTTCAAATTGATAGTGTAGTAATTGTTGTTAGCTTGATGTTACTGTCATTTTTGTTTATTACACGTATTTATTGTTGTTAATTACCTGTTTATTGTTGTTTGTTATTTTTTCTTGTTTTCTATTAAATTAATGAATAACTGATATATTTTTTGTAGTTGTATTTTACACTATGAGAATTTTATTACTAGAGAATTTAGATTTATTAAAATGAGTTGCGAAAATTCATTATTTACACTACGTAGCAGTTACCTTAAATATTTAGTATTTAAGTAACTCCTCTAAACCACCACTAAACTTAACATTTTTTTAAGGAAGGACACTTGTTTATTTGATTATTGGACCCCGTCGATAAGTTCTGCTTAGCTTAAAGGGGACACACTGTTGTTTATTTTTGTATTATTAAAAAAAAAGTAGATGCTATAACTACAGTAATAATAAAATCCCTAGAAAGCGTTTATAATAAAGGATTTTTATTTATTTAGGTCACATTTGGGATGCACTTATGAGGGATAAAATTAAAATTAATACTTAAATGAATAAAATATTACAGGCAAGAGGATGATGTTAATCATGTTTTTATTGTCAGTTAACTTATAATATTTCAATACTTCGTTTGTATTGGTACTGTAGTTGTTATCTGGGTAGGCCGATGGCCAAGCGGTCTGAGGCGTCAGGACTTTGAGCTTGGGTTAGAGATAGAGCAGGTTCGAATCCGGCCTAGACTGAAGATTTATGCTCACCTTCCCACCTTAGCCTGACTGAATAAGTTCCTCGCAAAGATCAATAATCCACGGTGAACAGGCAGAGTAATATGGAGGAGATCTAAATCTTAAAAAAATCACTCTTAATATTATGGTGGGTTGGTACCGTTTTGTGATCTGCTACTGGATATGTCATAAATCAGTTATTGAAGTATGTATAATGTTCTCTACACTTCCACCACGGTTTAATTATCAGTTAATAGTATACAGTCCGTTTTATTATACATATGTTCTTTATGTATTTTCTCTTACCTTTCTATCATTTTCGAACTTTCCCAATCATTTTAATAAAATAATATTTCAGTAATTTAGCCTCTCAATTAGAGGTAAATAGTTTTCGTTTTTATCCCAAACGGTGGTAAATCATGGTCGTGGTTTCGCCGTTTCCGCTTCAAAAACTCATTTAATTCAAATTTCTTGTAAAATATTTTATTTTCACGTTAATTTGTTATTAAAATACAACTATACACGCATAGTCTATCATAGTAATATTTTTCTAATAACTACCTTAGAAGTTATTTTAGATATCATATTTTAAGAATTTTCTAAGGGTATAAATAACAATAGGTAAATTAATGTTACAGGATATGAACAGTCAAAATAACTCTTAATTAAAAATTTTATATATAGGAAATGATTGTTTTAAAATAGTATCTTTTTGGTTCATTTGTTTAATATTCAATTTTATATAGGTTACTTATTTCATGCAATTTATTTTAAATAATTTTTTTAAAACTATTACAATCACCTAATTTGGCGAAATCACTGAGTTCTATGTATCATTTGGTTATTTATGAGTATGCTTGTGTAAAACGATTGTCAATTAAGTTATTATTAATTTTTACCTATTACGAGTATTCATGGTCACAAAACTAGCAGAACTGAATGTTAATGACCTGCTATGTTCCTTTGCCAAGGTCACTGGTATTGGTCTCTGAAACTAATTTTAAACAAAGCAATGTTTAATCATACTGCAAGGCCTTTGACAGATGCTACAAGATCTCTAGTATCAAAGGACTGCCTCAAGCTCATAGAATGCATTGCAAATGAGCTCATTGAATTGAGAGAGAGTTTGGTAACTATAGAAGGGTACAAAATGCAAGTTTGTAAGTTTTTACTTGAATAATTTTGGTCTTTAATTTTGTTTTATTTAATTTTGTCAAGAAACCAAGATTTTAATTGTTCAAAACTAATAAATAACTATCCTTGACAAGCTATGATAAAACTACTTGATATTAATAAAACTGTACGTGTATGGGTGAGCGGGTGAGTCAATACAACTGTATGTGTATGGATGGGCGAGTGGGTCAATACAACTGTACGTGTATTGGTAGGTGGTGGGTCAATGAAACTGTATGTGTGTGGGTGGGCACCAACTTGTGGGCACCAACTGTATGTGTATGGATGGGCGAGTGGGTCAATACAACTGTACGTGTATTGGTAGGTGGTGGGTCAATACAACTTTACGTGTATGGGTAGGTGGGTGGGTCAATACGACTGTACATGTATGGGTAGACGGTGAATCAATACGACAGTACATGTATGGGTAGGCGGGTGGGTCAATACGACTGTACATGTATGGGTAGGCGGTGGGTCAATACGACTATACGTGTATAGGTGGGTGGGTATGTCAATACGACTGTACATGTATGGGTGTTCGGGTGGGTCAATACGACTGTACATGTATGGGTGAGCGGATGGGTCAATACGACTGTACATGTATGGGTGATCGGGTCTGTCAATACAACTGTACATGTATGGGTGGGTAAGTGGGTCAATACAACTGTTTCATTTAAAATTTTTCCACATATTTTAGTAATCTTAAAACCCTTGCCTAAAATAATGTATTAGATTAAACAATTATATATAGTATTAAAGGACGTAAGTATTAAAACATTTAATGTATTAAACTAAAAATGAATCAAATATAATCAATTATTTTTGTATTTTTGTTCAACTTCTCAAATACAATATTTAGGCTTTCTTTATTATAGCAATGAATTACGAGCTTTTTAAATTCTAATCTAAAAGTAATTGAAATATATTTACCTATAGTTTATTATGAATAGGACAGTCAAAGTACAAAAATACATCAATTCTAGTGATGGTTACTACAAGTATCAACAATAAAAATTAATTTTTTTACCTCAAATCATGTCTTTGTAAGTAACTTGTACATTATGTTTACAGTCACATATAAAATATTTTAAACACAATTAATAAAAAAAGTTCATGTTTTATAACATTTTTAAATTGAAATATATATTTTTGTACCGCCATTTAATGCTACCGTACGTGTATGGGTGGGTGGGTAAATGCCACCGTACACGTATGGGTGGATGGGTGGGTAAATGCAACCGTACGTGTATGGGTGGGTGGGTGGGTTAATGCCACCATACGTGTATGCGTGGGCGGGTGGGTTAATGCCACCGTACGTGTATGGTTTGGGCGGGTGGGATAATGCCACCATAAGTGTATGGTTGGGCAGGTAGGTTAATACAACCGTACGTGTAGGGGTGGGCGATTGGGTTAATGCCACTGTATAAGTATGGGTGGGTGGGCTGGTTTTTGCCACCGTACGTGTGTGGTTTGGGTGAGTGGGTTAATGCCACCGTAAGTGTATGGGTGGGTGGGTAGGTTAATGCATCTGTACGTGTAGGGGTGGGCGGTTGGGTTAATGCCACCATACGTGTATGGGTGGGTTGGCGGGTTAATGCCAGTGTACGTTAAAACAATCTTTTTTATAACAACCTTTGAAGCGCCTGTGCTATTTATGATACAATTCCCGCAATACATATCTGTACCTGAATCACGGTTCAGCGCCGTCACATATTGTAAATACGATTTTTAAAGTATTGTACCTGAATCAATATAAAAATCACTTGCAGGCTCTCTTAATGATACGAGGGAAACCTTAGAAGGGAAATCTTAGATTTTACTCTGTATGAACTTGTCCCGCCTGGAGTTGACATGTCATAACTCACTGCTGAGATTTCCAACGTGTAGCATCCATCCACCTAAATGAAATTTACAGGTATAACTTATATTTTACTCTGTAAAATACTGTCCCGTCTGCAGGAGACATGTTATACCTCACTGTTGAGTTTTCCAAGGTATAACATCCAACCTCCCTTATCAAGTTGACAGTATAACTTACATTTTACTTTGTATAAAACTATCAGGTCTGCCGGCGACACGTCATAACTCCCGTGGATTCCAAGGTGTGATATTTATCCTGCCTTTCACTATCCTAGCTCAACACACCATAATACCTTTTTCATCCACATTAAAATTTTTTGCAAATAATAAAGTTTGTATTTATGTTGTGTTTTAAATCTCTTAAAAAAAAAAAAATAAATAAAATTGGTCTTATTAGCCCCGGAAAGACGTTCATCAATTACTTACCAGGCTGATCATTACACCTAAGTAATAGAATCATCTTCATCTTTATTTATGAACTAATTTTATTTACAGTTTTGTTTTGTAATTAAAACCATTTAACTTTACTATTTATTTTATAGTTAATTGATTTTCAAGTGTTACTTTAATTTATTACGTAACCTGGGTAATATTTTATATTATTTTATTGCTCTAAAAATGCTGGGAAGTTCATGTTAAAACAAACATAAAATTTGTTATATTCAAAGACATACTTTTTTACTTATGAATAATTATCATTACTGTAATTTTAACAAATGTATTCATAATTTTCAACAAATTTAGCAAACCTAAGCTAAACTATTAAATAAATGTATGACACATTTGAAGGTTTAGTATTTAGTTTTATTTATTGTAACATCGACACATTACTTTTACTATAATAATAATATTACATTTAATATATATTACCATTAGCATTAAAACACACAATATACTTTAGTTAAGCATAATCTCTGGAGTGCCCACCCATACATGTACAGTGTTACTGACCCACCTGCCCACCCATACATGTACAGTGGAAGTGACCCACCCGCCCACCCATACATGTACAGTGGAAATGACACACCCGCCCACCCCATACACGTACGGAGGAAGTGACCTACCCGCCCACCCATACATGTACAGTGGAAGTGACCTACCAGCCCACCCATACATATACAGTGGAAATGACCTACCCGCCCACCCATACATGTACAGTGGAAGTGACCTACCCGCCCACCCATACATGTACAGTGGAAATGACCCACCCGCCCACCCTTACACGTACGGTGGTATTGACCCACCCGCCCACCCCATACACGTACGGTGGTATTAACCAACCCTCCCACCCCATACACGTACGGTGGTATTAACCCAACCTCCCACCCCGTACACGGACGGTAGTATTGACCCACCCTCACAACCCATACACGTATGGTGGTTTGGTTATAGATATTACCACTGTACGTATAAGGTGAGAGGGAGGGTCATTACCACTGTACGTGTAAGGGTAGGTGGGAGGGTCATTACCACTGTGTACTTTATACTTATATATAAAGTAATTTATGATTAATCTTAACACCTTTAAAACAAAATAAACGTTTTCAAGTACACCCTTCATTTAGATTGTTACATTTAGATTATAATTTAAACCTGTTTGGAAGTTACCATTTAATACATAAACTCCAAAAATTAAGGACAACTCTTAACGTACCATCCCCAACTCTAAAGTACAAATTGTATGCCTATACATCCAATTTTAGGGTTGAAAAACATATTATATATATTGGAAACTTTGACGTAACAATTAGTTTATCAGGCATCAATAAAACAATTGAATTGTGTATACCGTGAAACTCCATCACGGTGAGGGGAGTTTACACCGCCATGGTAGACGCAATATAACTACCCTGCCGAAGCTCGGGGGAAATTCTGTGTATCTCTGTTGATATTCTATAAACATTGTTACATCTAGTCAACTTTTTCCTTCAATACCGAAGTATACATATCCATTTTAGAAGGCGTGGTATGAAATATTTATGTGCTTTGAATAAGTGAAATTTGTAGTTTTTTATTGATGAATGCATTTGTATGAAATAATTTCACTAGCTATGCTATACTCTTTTTAATATTTTAACCAATTAAGAACAACATTTGTAATTTATATAAATAAATATAACTATTTATACCACTTATAATAATTTTGTAAATTACCCACATTAAAAGAAATGTTTGAAAATAGTAAAAACACCTTGTAGTATAAGCTTAATACATTATGAAGTGTCTTTTAATCTATCCTTAATGAATATTGTACTAAAAATGTAAATAAAATTAATTTATAAAAGTTTTCTTTACCTTTGGACAATTCGAAGTGCTGTTTGATAAATACAAAATAACTCACCCATAAAATCTATAAAACGGAATCCAAAAATAACAAACTTTTTAGTCAGTATATAGTGAAAAATGGACACACATGTTCCCATCGGTTTTTCATTAGATTTGGACACCCGTGGAATTGCTTTTTTTTCTTTTTTTGGGTATTTTGCAAACGTGAGAACTTGATTGGCCAAGAAAATGTTACATGTATTTATAGTTTTGAATATGTAACAAATATAGGTATTATAGCCATCATTTCCTGACAGTGATGCTTTATAATACTACTTAATTTTTTATTCTTATTATGTTCTTAATATAAATATTTAGAATTTTTAACGTAAATCCGAATAAATAACCATTTAAAGCGTAGAAAAATTAAAGAGATAACATATTTTAATACAACTGTGATCCACAGTATTTAATTGTATTGTTAATTAAACATTTGTGGAATCTTTATTTAAAATTTATACTAATTAATGTGGGTAATTTACAAAATTATTATAAGTGGTATAAATAGTTATATTTATTTATATAAATTACAAATTTTTTCTTAATTGGTTAAGACACCTCTTTTCCTTTCCCTTCAAAATTATTTTAAATTTAATAATAATATATATACTAGTAATTTATTACTGTAATCTTTGTCTCTGAAACATAACAAAGATTCTTACACTAAATTTTTCTTTTTCATTGAATTTTTACCAGTAATATTTTTGATGTAATTTGAGAGAAAAACATTTAAAAATTTTCCTTTGCACCAAGTACTTATAAGTAGTTGCATTAAGTAGTGAAGGACCACACAATAGTTGTAACAACTGTATTCGATGTGTTGTATATATGTTATTGTTGATATACAACAATTTACCAATATTGGATTCAAATTGAGTAACAATTCATTTAGCATTCCAAAATAGTTAAAAATAATCTTCTTGTATTGAAAAAATTCCATGCAAATGCGCACTTAAAATATATACTGTATGTTTCCAAGGAATATTTCTTTTATGAATCTAATATACCAAATAATATAAAGTGGAGGCAATAAGTGTGTCTAATTAAACACTATTTGCTTTTTAATTCAACTTAAAATTTAATATATATATATATATAAAGAACAACACTTAGCAATCTTTTGTGTTTTTAATATTCAAAATTGATTTCTGTCTCGAAAGACCATCTTCAGTTGAACAGAATACAATAAGGTTATACAAATATTTAATTTTAGAATAATTAATTCAAAAGCTGATACTATAAAAATTTCAATAAAAATGTAGATGGATAAGTTGTAGATCTTGTTAAATTTTATAATTTTGCATCTTAATGATAGAATCAAACATAATATTTGATTGACATTTTATTTGATCGTTGAGTAGTAATGATGTGTTTTCTTTTGTGTTTTTGTATATGTAAAATTTTTCAATAGCATCTAGTTTTTTACTTTTAGGTGCACAATTTATTTTTGATTTTGTATTCGTACACTTATTTGAAGGGATATTTTAAAGAACTGGTGAAATTGCATATCACAAGTTCCATACCGTTTGACATTGTAGTCTAGGAGTCGATAAATCATAATTACTTTATAATATCTGTGTTATTTTTCTTGGGGAACAGATTTTCAGTTGAACGAACTTGTCCAACTACTTGGAAAATGTAATTAGGTACATAACTGTACAAGAATTAGTTATTTTATATAATTTTTAAATTTATTTTTAATTTTGGCGAACGTTTAATGAAAACATCTCTAAGTTACCTAATTTAGTAGTTTAACATATATGTTGAAAATAAACCTTATCACTTGAGCATATGTCGTGCTAAACGAAGTTTATTTATGGAAGTATAAAGGTCAATTACGTTTGCGAAAACAATGTAACTATTGGCATGGTTATTTTTTCAGCATTAATTATTAAAATGAACAGATCAATCAATTGTTCATTGCTTAATTGAATTAGAAAAACACAAATCGTTATATTTTTGGCAACAGTTTATTATGCTCATAATTAAAATGTCCTCCATTTGAGCAGAGAGCGAAAAGTAACGTCAAAGAAGTTTTCTGTTGGCGTGGGTTAATGCTGGTTGTTTTAATGAAATATGCAGGTTACAACGCCCACACAAAGGTACAAATAATACTAAACAATGTTTGTGAATGGCATTTGTTTCTGTGTTATAATTAAACCGGTGTTCTTTATGTATAAAGTGTTTTTATTCTGCAACCTAAAAATTCAACGTTATACCACATAATCATAAGAAAACAAACGGGTTTTCAACATTATAATGTTGAAAAGTATAGTGTTCTGTACTATAAATATAAATTGATATGTTATTATGTAGCTTGATACCTGCTACCTTATAAATCTGTTAGGCTGTTTATAAATTTTCATGTCCAATAAAGACCATCACAGAGTTTGGTCTTACTGCATTATATAAAGCTTGGGATACACTTCTAAGACGTAAACGGAATACATAACCACCTATGCTCACGTTATTAGGGATAAAGTGACTCTTTTGAGCACACTGTTCTATAAAGAGATGAAGATTAGATGATATTTTCCCATCATTTTTCTTGGGAAACATCTGATTTTAGTAAAATGCTTTGAACTTTTAAAACACTTAAAGCAAGACATATGCTGAGCTTATAAGGAGTTGAGACAAGATTTATTCGATAAATAATTTTGTTATTCATAGTCAACTTGTCAGCCAAAACTCTTATGCATTTAAAATATTTCAAAGTAAATATATGGAAACATTAAAACAGGATTTTTTTGTTTCATCAACCAATTTAAAAACGATTAAACACAGATAAATAAAATCAAGAAAGGTGAATACCAATAAATTTTAAATATATAGCATGGATAAAACATACCAATAAGTCAGCAATTAACAAATACGTCAGCAAATGACAAATACGTCAGCAAATAACAAATACGTCAGCAAATGACAAATACTTCAGCAAATAACAAATACGCCAGCAAATATTTAAATACTTATACACGTATAACATTTTTCAAAGACTGAAAGTATCTTTTATAAAAAGTTTTACAATTTAAGGTGTTACATATGTTTTGCAATATCTCATGCCACTACCTTTTATGTGGTTTCTAGGTTCAAAGTTGGTTCGATATGAAATATAGTGGTTTTCGTAAGTAAATACGTTGCCGGAGATTACTGTTTTTGTATCAGTTCCATTTTCAGGAGTATAATTTTGAAATATAACTAAAAACTTTGTTTTCTAAGGTTTGATAACCGATTAAATGGTATGAAAGAGAGTTAAAGTATAGGCATTAAATGAGTGATAAATTAAGTGTAGAGCTAATAGATACAGTGAGAAATATTTACTTTATAAAAATTAACAATAGTATTTGTGGCATATATATGCCATTTTTAGTTTTATAAAAATCATCTGTAAAACTCTTTGCAAATTTGATTGCAAAAGTAATTGGATTATTTTATCAATAAATTTTCATCTTGTTATTGGTAGAAGATAGATTAATCTGTCTGAGTAAGGCTTTGTATATGAGAAAAAAAATAACATTTCGTTTTATGCATTATTTTATATGTTTAGCAATACTGGAGTTAGGTTTTAAGTTTCTTTTACAATTAACTAAGTAGATGGCTAGCACTCACAAATGACGACTGACTGTCTTACGGCTTTGACGTCAATGACGCTTGAAGCATTTTAGCACCATCTTTAATTGTTTCTTTTTGAAAAATAATTAGGCCAAATTGTAGTTGAAAAACCAATATTAATAATATACGTAAAATGCTACCAATTGAAATATACATATATTTCACAGCTATGAATATAGTTTTATAAATTGATTATTTCTATAAACTACCCTTTAATTTAGGTCCGTTTTCACCCTACAAAATTGTTACCTTTATTTTACAATAAAATAATAAATTTATCATTTAAACCTTAGTAATTTGGTGATATTTCAATCATGTTAAAGTCTATGAAAAACTAATAACTAGTATCTTTTATCTAACTATCTAAAATGTTAAAAATGTAACATTTGCGATGGTCAATAAACAATTTTGAAATCAATGAACTTAAAATGTGGGAGTTCAATCTATTTTTCTAGAGAGCACGCCTATTTTAAATAAACCTATTAACTTATTTGTGTTCATGTATACATATAATAGTTACACGTCCTAGACTTAAAATGGATAAAGACTAAAATTGAGTTTTGCAGAAGAGCAATATAATGAAAATAAATTTATGACAATTATTGTTCACTCATTTACATGGATATGGTATCATCGATAAGAAAAATATATTTTATATATATATATATATATATATATATATATATATATATATTACATATATGTATACACAGAGGGGGAAATAAGATACAGTTTAATATTCTCTCAACCGTTCCAGATAAACCATTGAAGCCCATCAAACAAAATCAAGATATAAAATTGTACTTTTTGGCACAACTGTACAATTTCTACCGCCTCCTGGGGAAGACCCACTTGGAGTACAAAAGAATCCTTTAATAAACACATATATATAACTACGTATATCAAATTAAAGGTCTTTATAAAAAGAGGAAAATGCCATAAATTTCATCTCAAACCGATCGCAAACTTGTAAATGACAGCTATCGAAGTGTGTATTGGATTGCCATTGGCTAAGCATTGTAAAATCGTGGAATGGTTACAGGTCATTGAACCACTTTATACACCGAACCAAGCTTTATAATGTCTACAGGTCACAAATCCTACTAATAAGACATATCAAGTGGTCTGCGCAATATTTGGTCGATGATCCACTAGGAGTAGAACGTTTTAATGAAGGCAAGAGTCAAAAGGGTCATTCTATGAAAAATTACAGCAAATTTATCCCAGATACTTGTTGAATTTCAAACGACTAACATTTTGGCCTGGCTGTTCAGTAGATATAACGTTTGCGGCATTTTGTTCTACTGATAAAGACCTTTAAGTATCCATATTAACACGTACTTGTATTAAAGATTTTCATTTGACTTCAAGTGGCTGTCTCCACGAAGTGATATAAATTGTACGATTACGAAAAATAGTACATTTTTAGATCATACTTATTAGTAATGAGTTTATTTGCTTTATATGGAACGGTTGGGAAAATGGTCAACTGTAAAAGGACTTATTTTCCAGCCTGTATATATTTATATAGATACAATTAAAATATAAAATACCTAACATAACTTGTAACTATGAAATAGTTATTTTAAAACTAATGTATTTATGAATTTTACTATAAATAGTTACTTAATAAGTATATAGTCAACGTGGTACACTATAATAACGGTATATTTTGTACATATATTAGCTTTAAGTTATATTATCTCGCATTTTAACGTTTTATTAATCCCATAACTAATTTTAACTTCAGTTTAATATTTTAAGAACACATACAGATGTTCTTACTAAGTTTGGTGTAATAAATACTTGTAAAGTATCAATGTACATTTTACTATGTTTTATTCATCATTAATAAGCCCTACTTACGTGCTGTGTTAATACGTACTTTACTAGTTTTCAATTTATAAATCAATTCATAGTGGTTGGCTGGGTACAATAGAAAGTCGAAATTGATCACATTGTCAGGGACCTGAAAAGGTTGAATTAATACGGTCCATTGAGTGAAACGTTTCAAAAGGCCAGGATTGCTCAATTCCCTTTTCTATACGGTCATACTCAAATTAGATTTATGTTTCAAAAAGTGTAAACGTTTTTTAATACACATCAAATACAACAAGAACAAGGTTTACAGCTTGCCATATGCAATACAAACAAAGGGGATGGGGTTGAGGTAAATAAGAGTATACGTGGATGTACGGCTCGAAGATATATATACGTGTATGTATGGCTTGCAGATATATATACGTGTATCTATGGCTTGCAGATATATATACGTGTATGTATGGCTCACAGGTATATATATATATATATATATATATATATATATATATATATATATATATATATATATATATATATATATATACCTGTGATATATATATATATATATATATATATATATGTGTGTGTGTGTGTGTGTGTGTGTGTGTGTGTGTGTGTGTGTGTGTGTGTGTGTGTGTGTGTGTGTGTGTGTGTGTGTGTGTGTGTGGATGTACGACTAGCAGATATATATGCTGATGTACGGCTCACAGATATATATACGTGGATGTACGGCTTGCAGATATATATGTAGATGTACGGCTAGCTGATATATATGCCGATGTACGGCTCGCAGATATATATATACGTGGATGTACGGCTCGCAGATATATATGTAGATGTATGGCTGATATATATGCCGATGTACGGCTCGCAGATATATATACGTGGATGTAAGGCTCGCAGATATATATGTGGATGTACGGCTAGCAGATATATATGCCAATGTATGGCTCGCAGATATATATATACGTGGATGTACGGCTCGCAGATATATAAGTGGATGTACGGCTTGCAGATACATTTACGTGGATGTACGGCTCGCAGATATATATGTGGATGTACGGCTAGTGGATATATATGTGGATGTACGGCTCACAGATATATATACGTAGATGTAAGACTCATAGATATATATATATATATACGTAGTGCGAGGCCCAACTTAAAAAAAGTAACACAATATTTAATAAATAAGTCACTATTTTCAGAGAAACAGAGCTTAGTTACTATTTGATGTGTTTTGGTAGTATTTGTCTGTTTTAAGTTTTACTACAACATGTAAATTCTAGGAATTAAGTTAGTTAAATAATTTAGTTAAATGTTAACTTAAAATAGGCTAAAATGGCTACGTTTTTATAACGTAGAAAATATCAAAGTCTGTCTGGAACTGGTGGGAACATTTATATAATAATAAGTGAATTATTAAATCTTTTCCTTTTTTTAATATATCTTATTTGTTTATTAGTAAGAAATAAAGGCGAAGAATGTTGTATTGGTTACTAAAACATATAACAATCATAATATTTCAGTCCTCTCTTACTATCATTCCATTGCCATATGTGGTTAATTTTATTCTGTATTTATACATCTCACTATCTACTCATACTTTCTACTGAAAGATAAGTAGAAGCATGTACTGATACTCTTATGTGTGAGTAAAAATATATAATGTATTCTTGGGATTTTGCTCGGTTATACAACTAATTATGATCACATAAATTCATAGTCGGAATCTATACATTATGGACAGACTACGAACTCTATGAACACACCCAAACTCACTTTTCAACAAGTAAATTAGGAAAGTAAAAAATTAAATAATATAACATAAAAATAAACGTTGTAATCATGCTAAGAACTGTTGAAATCTGTACAATTTATTGTACATTATACTTTCAACCATTTCACCTGTATCTTACTTCATGTTTGATAAATTTTTCTTCCAATTATTAAATTTAGAATATATATTAGCATTACAATATCTATATAATTAGAATATAAAACAACCAACACATTCATTACAAACACTACAATTTAAGGTGTCATATAGTTTCTCATTCACTCTGTGGTTTTGTCTTGATTTGTGATTATTGCTAGGGGCACGTAGATTATGAAAGTGTATCTATTTAATATCTACTCTTAACGTTCGTTCTGTTCAAATAAAAGTCGTTTGTATTTTGTATACAACTCTTCGTGAGTTGAAAGAGTAAAAAAAACTTCTGGTTTAGGCGTGATATTACCTAGAAATAAATAAATAAACTTTGCTTTTCATCCAATGAAATGTTCTCTTTGGATGGCTCTTTGATGCCTTACATTTTGAGTGGAGCCCTTATAATACAAAAGAGTCTATAGGTCATATGTTGAATTCAACAATGTTATCGTCATCATTGACAAACGACTTAATGTCGTCATCATTGATTTATGTTATTTAAGAAATCGTATTTGGTTTTGGAAAGTATTTAAAGAAATATTGCACCTTTACAGACGTTTTTCAGTGATTCATGGTATTCTTGAGGACCCCCCTATGTTTCAGTGTTCTCAATCAATCTTTGTACATAAAGATGTATTACCCGACTTTGTGTTACGCCTTGATATATCAGCTTATATGAATATAGTTATCATCTTTGTAGGCTTAATACACGGTTCATCGCGATCTCCTCTTAGTAAAAAATATAAAGATGAATGTATTGGATTTAGAATGGCTCTTTATTTATCCAAAGGGTTATAGCCAATTGCTAAAAAGTTCCGGCCCCAAAAGTTCAGCACATATGGGTCAACACACAACCCTTAGTGCAATCGATATAGGAGTGAAGGAGTCCCTATAAGACTACTCTAAGCCCGTATCTATTCCTGGTATTTAATAATAATTTGTCAGTGTGATATTTCATTTCTAATGGAATAAATGGTTCCAAAGAATTGGCACACACTTTGCCCCATGTGAAACACTAAAAAATGAAAACTTTGAAAATTTCCATTTTAATTGCCATATATGTTTTTTTTGCCATAACTCATGCGATTTTTAGTAAAATATTTTAAATTGTAATTCACACATTTCCTGAAAATGTAATCAAAATCGTTAGAGCCGTTTTTGAGAAGATTCCATTTTTGTATGAATTTTGCCCATTAAAATAAAAACTGAAAATTGAAAAAAAGTAAAAAAAATGGTCTGGAGATATTGTATATATACACCTGCATACCAAATGTAATAAAAATTTATCCATCCGTTTGATCTCCAGTGAACAGCACAGTCATACAGTACATACAGACAGACACACATAAGGACAGAAAACAACGTTTTGTTGAAAAAAAATATATATATTTTTTTGTTCAGGGGACCCTAAAATGGAGTTTTATACTAACTTTAAAAAAAATTTTGGACGATCACAATACTTTCTCTATGCGTTAGGCATATGGGAGAAAGTAAAATATATGACAATATCATACAAAGTTTTGTAAACATTGATAATAATAATTTTTTCAGAATCACTGTACGTGTAGGGGTGGGTGGGTCAGTACCACTGTACGTGTAGGGGTGGGCGGATAGGCAGTGGTAGAGTGATCACACCATTCATGCTCACGTACCTCTCTTGTTGCACTACCATCACATTATACTTACTTGCATACCTCCATTGTTGCACCTGCATCAGACCTTGAAACAGCACTACAAGTTCCGAATGACGTTTTAGAGAGACTACCAACTCAAGGGACTAGAAAACTTATCATGGGAGACGTTAACATTGACAATTTTGACAAAACTTCAAGAGAGCGAAGTGCACTCAATGAGCTACTAAAGGGATATGGTATTAACAGACTAGACATACCACCCACTAGAATTACTGACACATTACCGACAACTTACCGAATAAGACTCAAATACTTACTTACTGTTTCTGTACATAGTCTTAGAATGAGGGAATACAAACAGGAAACGAGTCACACCGAAACGATTACAAACTTCCAAGGCTCCTTACCCAGAATGTCTGTGGCACACGGTTGTTTATATTTAAGTCAATTTATGTCCCTATATTTTCATTTAAACTGAAACGTTCACTATCACATTGAATACGTATGCATTGAAACATAAACTGTCTTAAATATTGTTGCTAATTTCTGTTCGTTAGAAGTGATAGTTTTGTTTAGGGGCTGATAACATAACAACTGGAAACGCTAGAGTGTCCACCTCAACCAGAGCTTTTTTCATAAACGCACAGTTAAATATAACATTATTTATTTACCTGCTTATATTTATTTCAAAAGTTATTAAAGATCTAATAATTACTTATCAGCACAAAGATTGATAAATACTTATATGATGCAATATTTATGTGTAATATTTATTATTTATAATCATTCAAAATATTATGCTACATCACAACACTGTATTTGCAATCTCGCAGTATATTCTTAAAACGTTTATTATTGTTAAACTTTACCAGTCAGTCATTTTTGATAACAGAGTTGCATTCGTTATATGCCCCCCTTCCCAATATACAATTAGGTTAGGTTAGGGTGGTTGGGTAGGTATATAGGTAGGTAAGTATTTAGGTTTGGTTAGGTTACATGATTACAGCTGTATAACATACTAGGGGACACTCCACACGCTTCGATTGCCGACCCCGACGCTCGCTGCGCTCGATACACCTCGGCCTTCGGCGTCAGTATCAATAGTATAATTTCAAATGTACAAATTAAAAATTTGTATTTATTTACAAAACATCAGTTATTATAATCTACTACTACAATCTACAACAATCAACCCAATATTACCCTTTTGGAACAATCTTTTAGGGGTGGTTTCTATCCCTTATGAGTACTTTATTGAGATGAAAATACTTTAGTTGTTCTATTTAAGGCTTAAATAATGGTGTTCACAATTTAAGCTCTCTGTCTACATGGTAAGTGGCAGAATCAGGGATGAGTGAGTGAATGAGCCAGCCAGGGATTTGCGTTATATTTGGGGGACATACAACGGAATTTGTCGGGAAACAGAGTTGTTCAATAGACGCACTGTATTCTTATACATATATTTGATAGAAATACACTCTTAAATTCTTCCCGTAGTTTTAAATATTTTGTACAATGAAATCATTTTTTTGTGTACTTATTACTTTCATTTTTATTGTTTCCCTGACATTGACTCGGTCAATGCAATGGGAACATTTAAAGTTAAACATTAATCTTCTATTATAATTCATTTTATAAATGAATACACTTATAAATATATAAATAATCATGAATAAATATTATCATTTATAATATAGTATAAAATATTTATAAATGAATTGAATACATTTATAAATATATTATGCAGACGTAATATATTTGTCGAAAAAACACAAGAATTTGGTATTTTCTTTCACAATGTCCTATGTATCTATGACATTTTAGATTATAAGATATGTTTCCAATTCATTTACATCCAGATGTAATTAGTTGATCATGTTTATAATAATAGGTGTCATGGTAGTATAATCATAGAACTGTCAACACTAAATGTACTTCAGATTAGGTGTATTAGACTAGTAGGGAAATTTTATCAGCGGATATTGGGTGTCATTGTTGACAACCCCATCCCATGAGTCAAGTTCATTCCAGTCTCTATCCACTATTGAAGTCACCAACAATCGTTAATCCTACCTTATCATTAAAAAAATAAATAAACAAAATAATTCAATGCTAAAGTTTTGCTATAACTTGTTTAATTTATAAGTTATGCTACACAAAGCACAAAACACATTGCAGTTTTCCATATGCTTATGAATTCATGATTACTCTATTTTTTTCAGTATTGGAATCTGTAGGAAGTACAGATTTCAATAGTACTATATTATCCCTAGGGTGTATAGTACATCATCATCTTTGTACGTGTATGGATGGGTGGGTGGATCATCACCCCTATACTTGTACGGGTAGGTCATCAACACTGTACGTGTATGGGTGGACGGGTGGGGTGGGTTATGAGAGTTGATCTGAACCGGATGGATGGTGTTCAGACTTTGAAACAGGAGGGTTGGTTGTGAATATGCGTACAAACGATCATTGTGGTAAGATTACTGAAAGTGTCAAAGTGATTCACAGCAACAAAATGTTGTGACGTCAGTGATGATAGTTGATATAATAAAAAAACAGTATCCATGTCAACAGTTTTAAAAATAATAAATATGTTTTGTTTATTTTGGTTTTATAAGTAATATAACTTTTAAAAAACTCAATATATTATGTTAAATTAATATGAAATGAACGTAACAAAGTTGGTTAAAATGATATATCTACTTATTTTATTATGAAGGAAATGAGAATATACGTACACCATAACATGTTATTTGTTATGTTTTTTTCCAACAATGTTCCATCTAAATTTGTTGTGTATAGAAATGTAGTTCTTAAAATCAAATACACAACGCCTACTTTATTTATTTTCATGTTTATTTCTATAAACTACAATATTATTGTACCATACGGTTATTTCCACATTAACTTCTAAACATTATTCTTATTTCTAATATTTCTGAAGAACACAATCATGGAATGTACCTTGAAATTATCCATACTCTAAGGCCACAGCATAAATGAGAACTATACAGAAATTTGAGACTGTCAACAGATTATGCAAAAATAAATAAATAGAAGAATCCCTCATACATCATCTATACTATTGCTCGTTATGTAAAACTGTAACAACATTTACGTTTGGAAATTTCTAATAATTCATCTGCCCTAAATTAAATGAGATAAGTTAGTTTGTATTAAATGAGTTGGCCGATATTTATGTTTAATTAACTTTGTATGACTCTATGCTGCTCAAACCCCAATTAGTTTAACTGGTCCTGATAAGTACAGCAAAAAATGCGGCCATGTTTATTATGTTTGATTTAGGACTAGAGTTTTTGTTACTGTTTATTATATATTTTTTAAATATGATGTATATCTTAAAATCAATGTCTTAAAACTAAAATGTGTTAATGGACTATATTAATAATTGTCTATACAACAAAGCAATGTAAGAAAATTAAAAATTAAGGAAGTGGTAATGAAAGTTATTTACAATATGGATATTATGTATGAGTGTCAAATACCGTTTCTCCTTGTATAACTTACACAAGAGGTCAGTTAGTATTTGCATTCGTGAACTTATTTACGATGATATTTTGAGTGACTCTGATATAAAATTATTGTTTAATAACTAAGCTGCCAAAGTAATTATTTTCAGGCTAGTGTTAAATGTATTTGTGATAATTGGCGATGAGAAAAATTATAGAACTACTGTGTAATCAAACAATCAATGGGTCTGATTAATGATCAGTTTTGGTTACGATATGTTTTATAAGTCCCAAAACAATGCAGGAAGTTGTGAGGTCTAAAAAGTTAAATTCTGCTGTAAATTAAATATTGAAACAGAACAAAAATTTTTATATATGTTAATTTTACCATATTTATCTATGGTTAGCCATCTGTACATATTTTTGTCTAATATATCCCCATATAGAAAGCGACATTTATGAAGTACATCGAAAATATAATATCGTAAATACTTTTTTAAGTTTACACTAAAACAACTCCATTTGACAATAACTACGACCCACTTCGTGTTGTCGTAAAGAAAGATTTTTAAAAATACATAAAATGGGAATAACCTTTTAGAACAGTTTATTATCGAATCTGAGATATTGTGTAATAGAGAGGGGTAATAGTTTCTTAGATCATTTTAATTAAACTAATATTACATTGGTAAAGTGATTTTTACTAATAAATATACAATTATTTACTTATTTATTTTTATACATATCAATATTTGTTATTGTAAAATATAAACCCTAATTGATAAGTAAGAGTTGAATTTGAAAAATGTTATTTATTAATTACAATGTAATTATAAGTATATTTTCCGTTCAAGTTAAAAATAAGTGTAATTTATAATAAATATAAAATACATGGTACACTAACTAGGTGTAAACAATTTCAACACATATAATGGATATAATGCAGTGTAAATGGGTGGAATATTGCTTGCAAACTGATTGTGGACTGTTCTAATATTTACGTATCGTGATTCTGATGGTCCAAAACACACTCGATTATCCTAATTTAGAGAGGACCTATAAACACGTGTGAAAAAAAAACTAAACTGTAACTAGTTTGAAACTAATGACGAAATGAAACCGTTTCATCGTATTGTGTTGCCGTATAAATTGAACAACATTCACTGATGAGCCATTAGATTTTTTTTATTTTCTCCCATACGCGTCAGCATAGAGAAAGTATTGTGATCGTAAAAAAAGACAAGTTGGATTAAAAATCCATTTTAGGGTCCCCTGTACCCAAAAAGTGTTTTTTCGAAAAAGAACTATTTTTGTGTCTGTCCGTATTTGTTAACTTATGTCAGTGTGTATGTGGCGGGGTCTGTGTGTATGTGCATTAAATGCTGGAGACCTATCCGATGGATACATTTTTATGAAGTTTGGTTTGTAGGTGTATTTAGCCAATATCTCCAGAGAACTTTTTGACTTTTTTAAATTTTATTTTATTTTTTTTTTTTTATTTTTATAGGAAAACATACAAAAATATAATTTTCTCAAAAAAAGCTGTAACAATTTTGATTATGTTTACAGGAAATGTGAATTACATTTTTAAATATTTTAGTAAAACCCATATCTCTATAACTTGACTAGTTTTTGAGTTATGATAAAAAACATTTTTGGGAATCAAACTAGTAATTTTTTATGTTTCGATTTTTTAGTGTTTAATATGGGTGAAAGTTTGTGCCAATTCTTTGGAACCATTTATTTTATTAGAAACAAACTACTATGCATTAAAGAGACATATATATTCTTTTGGTATTTATACTTTTTGATTCTATTATCATTTTTAAGCAGTGGCCTATTTCCACCTTAGCCTTACTCTATATATTCCCTTTAGTTTGTTGATCTGAGCTGGAAAGTTATTTAGACAGAGTAAGAGGGCGTACATATAAAGGGTGAAAATTACTGATATATACCTTAAGTACAGGTTATATTTGAACCTGAACCCTCCAAGGGCTTGCCCTTACACTTTATTAGTAATAGCAGCACTATGCGTAATACTAAGATATTGATGAGTCCACGATCAAACATACTTGAACCTTATAACTTAAAGTTTTAGTCCAGAATTTAAAATAAAATGCTTTTATCACGTTAAGGTGGTACAATAGGTTTTTGGTGAGTTAATTATTTTCCAATTTTATAATAAAAATAAGTTAATTTACCTTTTCTTGAGACAGGAAAATAACAACAACATTTTTAGCCACTATGTTAGAACTTGTGGCCCAATGAAGTGGTGAATTTAGCTGATTTAAAATAAACTATAAGACAACCCCATTCAAAGTACAAATTTATTTTTTAAGTATATTTTTGACACATAACTGAAGGCGTTAAGTTGTTTTTCGTAAAAAAATAAATAGATAAAATAATTTTAATTTTAACTTGAAAACATAACTTTTATTTAACCTTTAAAATTATACATATTTTTACATTTTCTAAAAAATAAAAACATCTTAATCCCTTTCAGTTATGTGTAAAAACGTAGTTATAAATAATTAGGTTTTTACTTCCAACGGTTTCGTCTTAAAGTTGATTTAAAATCAACTAAACTGACCACTATATAAGGTCACAAGCTCAAATGTAATGGTTCAAAAATCTTGTTGTATGTTTTTACTGTCCCAAGAGAAGGTACGTTAACTAATTTTGACAAAAAATTGTGAAATAATTAACTTATCGAAAATAAATTGCACAAGCTTAAGGTCTATCAAAATACGTTTCATGTTAGTTTTCATTGGCCTCGAAGAAAATAATTTTTAACATTCCTTTTTTTGAAACTGGAAACTTAAATCGGCCAAATATCCCAAATAATTTAGGATTTAAAATGTCAACTGCGACACTAATAGTTTGTACCTCAAATTATTTATCAACTCTGTGTGAGGAAGCACCGCATTTTATACATTTTTTAAAACTATTTTCTCAAAATCACGAATAAGGACATAAAAATATAAATAATCCAATATACCAATTTTCCCCTATTATATGCACTTTTTATGAATAGAGTTTCTTTATTACACAAGTACAGATCGTTAGCTCAGTTATTATCTGAACTTGCCTTCTCCAGTTCTGAACCTTTTTCCAATTAACCACCAGGCAAAAGTCCTTGATTTTTTTCTAATATTCATAGAATATTAATTTATAATTTAATATTTACGATATGAGGAAAACTGAAATCTAATTTTTTTTTAGTTAGATTATATTTTTCTTGAAGAAGTAAACGAGTCTTTGTTGACGCTACAAAGCAAGCACTCAATAACAAGTTTGTTGACTCACCCCAGAGTCACGCCTGTGCCAATGTAAGGGTAGTCTTATATTTTCTTGACGTTTATCGGGCTTGTTCATAATCTATTAATATAATTGGGTTTAGTAGGTTTATTAACATTCCACGGTACGTAAATCAATTAATCTTGTCAAAAATGTTACACAAATTTGTTTTAGTGTAGCCCTGTGAAAAATATTATTTATTATATATTTGTGTATGTAAACAATTCGTTTTGAAACCCTAAAATAAATATCTATTACTTTTTCATCAACATTAAATAATTTAACAATTTTCTTATTTTATCTCTTACCAAAATTAGTGTCTTATTATCTTTTACATTATGATACATTCTTATATTTGAAAAGTGCAACATGATTTTACAAAGGAGTAGTCATGGTATTCATGATCTGGCGTATGGGTGGGGTCTAAGATGTACAGATATTTTACGTTGTTTTACCATAAAATGTTTTTAAGTGTATACAAGATAGTCTTTAGAATAAAAATACACCTGGTTATTTTGATTGTTACATTCATTTGTATCGGTTCATACAATATCAAATTTATTTCGTTTTAACGTATTTATAATAGGGACTATGAGGATACATAGTGGATTATCCAGCATTTATTATTACTTGTCCCCTACCTCATTACCAAAGTGGTTTGCTATACATCTATTCATGCATTTAGCTATTTCAGGAATCTAATCAAAATAATGTATCTATCAATGGATATTGCCAATATGTTGATTTAGGTCATACCAATACTGACAAAACTGTAATTTATGACATATGATTCGATTTAAAAATATATGTCACAGTAACAGAACGTATTAGGTTTAAGTAAAACAAAGGCCACATAACGGCATATGTATCCTAAACTACTGTACATACGCAACCTAACAACGTTACAAACAATGAAACGTATAGGGATTACATTCATCCCACTTTATAAATTAAGAATAATTGTTCATCCAAGCTGTGATAAATGGACTCTGTCAACGTTTTTGGGTTATTTTGCATAATGTCCTATCCTTAACCTCTCAGTTATCACTTTCATGGAGGGCTTTAACAATCAACAATATGTATAATTCTGAGAAACAAGAAAAGCCTTATCAAGAAGTATAATAGGTAAAAAATCTTGTTAAATTTATAATTGGAAGAAATATTAAGTTAATATCGCTATGTATTTTTGTTGTATTCGTTAAACACTTAAAATTATCTGATTTATTTCAACTTAGAGTGTTGTAAACATTATTTATTTTTATTATACCTTCTCAATATAATTAATCAACTATAACATTTACACGGGAGTTGAATTAGCTTGATTTAATGGACATTTAAGATTTGAATTTGAACGTACTTTTATATATTTTATTTTCATATATTCACGAGAAATAACGCAAACAATTCATGGTTGATGTTCTTTACTGACCTAAAAGTTTGGAAATATCTTTACTTGAATGGAAAATGAAATTACTTTGCTATAAAACTTAACATAACAGAATTGTAAATTATGAGTCCTTTAATCGAACAATTTACAAAATGACTACTGCTACACAAAAAATTCTTAAAAACGTGATTTTAACCTTCCTACAGTTCGGCATCGAACAGAATCTTGATAAATGACTGCATTAAAATTATACTGGCCAAGAAATAGTGTACTTTTAATAATTATTTAAGGTTAATATTCAGGAACATTTTTATGTGGCGAAAACCCTATGATAATAGGAATGAAAAGTGTCAGCTATAAAAATTTAATTAAATGTTTTTACAACCACTTAAATACTATAACTAATAGTTTTAATTGAAAATGTAAAATTGTTTAGCTCTAAAAATATTTCTAAGTGGTGGAATATGTTTATATTTTTCGATGTATATATCTAAAGGTAAAATTCAAACAAATCCTATTTTACTAAATCTGATTTGTTTTGACACAGATAATAAGTTTAAATCTAACGTACCCCTTGACGTCACAGTATTAGGAGGTTCTGTGTATGATGGTGATGGACCTTCCATTTATACTTACATAAACCACTTGTTATGACGTACATCAGCATTACTTTTGTGTGTGTAAACGGTAACTTCTCTAAAGCAAAACTATCAAAAACCAAATTCTATTACTATGGCCTATTCTTTGTGTCATTTATTCATGTATTTTAATTTGTAGCATTTTGTATTCAAAATGGATTTGATCAGAAATATTATTTTTCAAATTATTAAACTATATAGGTGTAGTAGCTTTGTGGCTGAGGTTTCGTACTGCTCACTTAATGTTTTAAGGTTCTTGTTCCAACTGAGCTAATAGTATATTTTTTCACTTTCTGAATAAACGCACAGGCCTGAATACAATGTATAGGGTACTGTTTGGAGACTTAAGTAAAAAACAAAATAAATGGTTCAAAAGAACTTGCAAAAACTTTCGCCCATATTAAGGATTAAAAAATAAAAACTTTGAAAAATTACCAGTTTGATTCCCAAATATGTTTTTTTTTCCAAATCTAAGGAAAAAGTCAAGTTAGATACATTCGATTCTTACTAAAATATTTAGAAATGTAATTCCCGTCTTTATTGAGAATTTAATCAAAATTGTTAGAGCCGTTTTTGAGTAAATTCCATTTTTGTATGTTTTTATGCATAATAAGTAAAGTAAAACAAATATTTCAAAAAAATTTAAAAAAAAGTCTGCATATACAACTTCATAACAAGTTTCATGAACATTTATCCATCCGTTTGGCCTTCAGGAAAGTGCGCAAACATTCAGACAGACGCACATACGGACAGGCATCCAATTTCTTTTTCAAAAAACCATTTTTTTTAGTTCAAGGGACCTTAGAATGAATTTTTAGACTAAATTGTAAAAAAATCTTTTTTGGACGATCACAATACTTTGTCTATGCTAACGCATTTGGGAGAAAGTAAAATTCGAAGAAAATACACTACGTAATTTAAAGTTTTGTAAGCTTAAACTATGTATTATTTTTCCATTCCATATATTATCATTTTAACTATCTAATATTTATTTTATTTTTTATAGATTTAACTTTATGCCCAACAGATCCATTGGTTTGTCCATTTGTAAGAGTATGTGACCCTGAGGAGCATTTATTCTAAATAAATAAATAACCAAGATACATCAAAGCCAGTAAGTATTCAAGGGAGTGAACTTAAAGGCAAGATGTTAATGTAGTGTCTTACATGCTAATGGCTTGGCTTTCATGTATATTCAACACAGAGTATGACTGTTACTTCATCTACATAACGTATTTCCAGGATAAACATTCATAACAAAACTCTGAGGAAAGTGTCTATGCTTAAACCAAGAATATGTTTGAATTGAAAACATTATAAGTGCTATTGATAAAGGTGAGAACGTAGTAGGTATTTTTCTTGATTTATCACGTGCCTTTGACAGCGTCTCTCACACAAAATTAATAACCAAATTAAAGGAACTTGGATTACGTAGGAAAGAAATAGATTGGTTTGAGTCATATTTAAGTGAAAGACCTCAATATGTAGAGATTAAACATAGAGAAGAAACTCATTCGTGTAGTTACATAAGAAAATTTGCATCAAAATCTCAAAGAGTTAAGCATGGGGTGCCTCAGGGTTCCATTCTGGGACCTCTTCTTTTTTTATGTTACATACAAGGCCTTCCACAAAAAGTAGTTAATAGTGATCTCTGTCTTTATGCAGATGACACTAATATGGTGGTTACTGGGAAAAATCAAGAAGATATTGAAATATCACCTCTTTTAGATTTATCAGAGGTCAAATCATTTTTTTACTCAAACAACCTTCTTCTAAATTCCACAAAATCTACCTTTTTATCGTTTTCTACAAAACAGGCCAGAAAAAAGCTTCAACCACACATTTCAATAGAAGATGATTTTTTGATTCAATGCAGCAGTACAAAATTTCTAGGTTTGACTATAGATGAACATTTATCGTGGGATATCCATGTGGACAACATTACTCGCAAACTTTCTTCTGGAATCTATGCCTTACGAAGAATGTCAAAATTGTGCAATACAGAAACTATGAGAATGATATACTATGCTTTTATACATTTCCATATATCTTACGGTATTAGTATATATGGTGCAACAACTAAACAGAATTTAGATAAAATCTTGATATTACAAAAAAAGGCACTCAGAATAATGTTCAAACTGAATATAATAGATCATGTAAAGCACATTTTTTCCGAACAAAACATACCGACAGTATACAGCCTATACATTATTGAATGCATTAAATTTTTTAAGTCAAACTGCAGTGAATCTCTAATAAAATCCCAACACAATTATGACACACGTAATAAAGTATCCTTAGATCGACACAGCTTGGAATTCTATAAAAAGAAAACAAGCTACATTGGAAAACATTTCTTTATGCAGTTACCAACTGAGATTAAGCTTGAAAATAATGCGAAAAGTTTTGAAATCAAAATAAAAAGATATCTAACTGAAAAAGCACTCTATTCAATTAATGAATATTTTTGTTCTTGAGTACTGAGAGCCTGGTCTTCCAATAAATTCAATAAGTCCCATTATTGTTATTATTTGTTTTATTTTTTATAGTCATGTATCTCGTAGTTTTATTTTAATTTAAGCATTTAAGTATTAAGACGCTATTCTTTGTATATGTATACAAAAAAATTATGAATAAAGAATTTTGAATTTGAATTTGAATGTTTCTCGGAGAGGTTTTAATACATAGCGAATATCAATCCAGATAGAATTTTACTACCCATTTAAATATACGTGTATGCATACAGTTCTGACTTTTAGCAAATCAACAGTACCATTTCCTGTGAAGGATTCTTTTAAACTGTGACTCCAATGAGATCGTGTAAACTATAAAACTGACATATAATAGTGTATCAAATGAAAATGTATATTTAAAATAAAATATTGTTCGTCTTTGTAGATGCACTGTGTTATAAGGCAAATATATCACGTCTGGACTAGGCTCAGTTTGATACAATATCTCCTAAGTTCACTGATTAATAACCGTCACTTTACCGATAAGTTACATTTAGCCATCCATATCTCATACATCCTATTATGAATACTACTAACACCATTGTGTATGCAGTGAGTGTGTCTGCATATACAATATATCATGTCTGGACTGGTTTCAAACACGTATAATATCCGGTACGTACCGCTGAATACTAACCGTAGATTAATCATTAAGTCGTCTTTTGGTATATATTTGACGGTATAATATTATATAACAATTTATCGTCATTGTTGATTACATATTTTTACAGTATGTATTGTTAGGATGGTCAATATTGTACTTAAAATGTTGTATAATGTTTGCACACACTTAGCAATTAGTAAATTCTTTTAATGTTATAAAGAAACACACGTTTCACTTTGTTGGTCTATTACTTTTTATAGTGATTTGTATTAAAATTTTATCATGGATGAAATTGCATTTCTACTTGTAGGGATTCCTAATACTAATTATCCAATATATTTAGATTTAATAACTCTTCACTTTACATTTTATATTTTAATTCATAATTTTGTACCTAAATGTAAGAAGAAATTATTTTCAGCTAGTTTGATAACAGCTTTAATTATTTTGCTGATAACAGTTTTAAATAGAGATAGTTATGAATGAATAATTACCAACTTTTAGTAAAAAAAACATGATTTTAATGAAAGTTCCCATGTTAAATTTAGTAAACTTTTTTGTATTTATGTTTAAATAGTACTTACTAGTACACTTTTCCTCTCGTTGATAATTATTTCAAATTTTATCTTTCTACTCATTGAGTACATTGTAGTCTTATTTTTATACAATGTACTCAATTCGACTTTTCACACACACACACACACACACACACACACACACACACACACACACACACACACACACACACACACACACACACACACACACACACACACACACACACACACACACACACACACACACACACACACACACACACACACACAAACACACACGCGCGCGCGCGCGATATATAAACGCAAACACTTCAAAATCAAACTTGTTCAGTTTTTCTTTATGTCCTTGTGGCTGTGGATGGAGCTTCAGTGTGATGCTGGAAGACACAATGCTAGAAGAAGTACACATAATAAAATTCCTTACATATTAAAACGATAACTTAATACACATAATCTTATGTATTTATTTAAAAATATTTAGCAAAACATTCCTCTTCCGTATCTTATTCTCTATAAAAAACTACTTTTCCAATATACGTATGTTAAAATGTATAACATAGTAAAATGGTAAAATTAATTATAGATAATCATGCGATTTAACTGGAGTTATAAGAATTTTACCGACCGAAATATATGTGTAACTTATATGTCCAAGTGATATATTTCTATGAAGTAAGACTTTACCTAAATTCTTCACTTTATATCTTCACTTGGGCAAGTTTGTACAATAAAATAAGTCACAAACACCACTTTACGTTATTTCATGAGATAGATATCCCTACCGCTTGGAGAGTTGCCATATACGCGCTAAAGTGTATTGAAGTATATCATTACTTAGTGCTATGAACATGTTTCATCTCAAAGAACGTCTCCTGTACTGACATGGCTTACTACAACTATTAGAATAATTTTATTCTACAAAGAGCCCCATTTTTATTGATTTACAAAGCTAGTGATTTCAATGATTAGTAAACTGTATCTCATTAATATTTTTGTAATGTAGTTTATTAAAATCGATTGTATTAATACATTTTATGTTAATCTATAAATATCAAAGATGAGATTTTCCCATCGGCAAACAAAGACTGCATAATACATATTCACGGAATACCTCCCATTCATACAGGTAAAAAGTTACGTTTTAATTGTCATCAGTGCAGATGACAAATCTAAGGGCTGTTTTAAATACATTATAAGTATTTAAAAATTATTGCTTAGCAACTGTAAAAGTGTTATAAATAGAAGGATTGCTGACTTTTGGAGGCCCCATTGGTACTCAAGCCTAGTTTACTTCATGGACAAATATTGTTTAGTCAACATTTATCTTCAAGTAGAGTAGAAGCTTCATGGAGGTAATTGGTAAACACGATATCTCATTACTTCAATGTGAGACGTAATATAAGGACGATATCACTGTGGCACTACCAATGATCCTGGAAGCCCCACAGTGCTGCCAATCACAAGGATAAAACCCGTTAACAGAATTTCATCTCCTGACAGACCAGCAGCCATTTATACCTTTGTAGTTCCATTTTTATCAATGACTTTTTTAACAATCATTAAAATGATCATTGCACAGAATTGATAAAAATGAGCAAAGGGATTTATAGCCTTTAAATCAAGAAATTTAATTGCTTCATAACCCTATTTTTTGTTTTTAAATGAGTCACCAATTTTTTCTTAAAACACTTCAGTTAAATATAATATATGATTAGAAATTAATACTTGAAAATTAAACAAACGAATTGCTTGATTTTTCCAAAAACGAAAGATTTTTAAGGTAAAATCCTTTTTCCAAATATATATATCTGTTTTATAACAGTTTAATTATTAATATAATTATTTTTAAAGGCATGTTCTTAAATAGTAATTAGCATGGTAGACTGTTTTAATGTATTAGATTATTTTTTAAGGAAATGCATTTATGCAGATTAATAAACTATTTATATTTTGTTAACATAATATAAATAATCAAACATTAACTAAGTGCGTTTTATTGGTAAAATTGTTTTATGTAATTGTAAATGTTTCCCAAATAATGAAGTTTTGATTTGATTTGCATATCAACGTTTGACAATTTGAATAGCAATATTAATTTAATTAAAAAAATTATCATTAAAATGATTTTATACTTTTAAAAAGCACTTTGCTATGAATATCAATATCTCGTAGCTCGAATTCAACTTTTTCATTTCACAGTTTTTAATCAGTTGGGAAAATGTGAACTGTTATAGTGAATCTAAGTGTCTTGAAACGCATATTTTAGTTACTAAAATATTATTGGTACTATATGTTTATTAATATCTTAAATTAAATATTGAAAACCAAATCGCTAGATCTAAGAAAAGTATGGCATCTTCTATTTTTGCAAGTATACAATTAAAAGAATGATAATCACCAGATTTTATGATTTGATAATTATATAGTAAAATATCCCTTCCATCTAACCCCTAAAAATACTTATATATCTAGTTACGTTTTTATATTATAGATTTCTTCGATATTTCAACAATACACTTATTTTTTTACTGTAGTGCACAGCTAGGTAGTAAAGATCGTTTTACATATTTAGTTGTTTCTTTTATTTCTCATATGGAATGATTAAATTTTATTGGTATAACGCTAAGGTCTGGCTGAGAAGCTATGGCCCCTGAATGATTAGGTAGCCCTCACTACCTGAAACACAACCTCTCAGGAGCGGCAAATGACCTTGATCCGTCCCTACCATAAATCACTCACTATTACAAGATACTACCTTTTTTACTCTTCCATTTCTCTCACCTGACATTTTTATTTTTGTAATCTACATAAAGATCTGAGAAAAATGATACCAAACATGATAATGTAAAACATAAATACTGCGTTTAAAAGATGTTGGTGTCATTTTATCATTTAAATGCTACAAAATACACATTTAAATGTTATACTTAAAAATGTTGTAGTTATTTTAAATCTAGACTTGTTTTAATCATAACTTTACGTAGATTACAAAACCGTTAGTTTAAAAAAAAGGTTGAAAAGGGCTGTCCTGGTGGTGTGTGTGCGTGCGTTGATGGAGGGTCGCTTAATCTCTAAGGAGCCATAACCAAACGGCCAATGTATAGGTTAAATTTCATTGGATCTCTCAAGGTACGTACTCGTGACCCCCGGCATTGAAGCCAGGAGTGCTAGCTACTTAGCTAGAATGAAGCTTATGTTTTCTAGATGGACTGAAAAATATTGTCTAAAGATATTAACAGTAATTTAACTATACGTCTGTTGTTGGAGGTCTTGAAAAAGCTCACTGCCAAATGGCGTACTCAGTTGTATAAATAGATTTTCAATAGCAAAAATGTTTTAGCAACAACGGAAAATCTTAAGTTTAGGTAAATCACTTCATAAACATCTTACTTAATTAGTTTAATTATATGACAATTCATTTAGTATTTAAAAAACGAAAATGAAACACTTACTCACTGTCATCTTTTTAGTAAAATACAATATTCAATAGTAATTTATAACAAAAGATAAAAAACCATGGTTGTTTTTCTTCATGCAAAAACAATAGGTAGGTTAAGGATTACACCCAGTCTCCAGTGGCGGGAAGGATCTGGTTGTAAGACGTAATCTCCGGAGAACGTGTTAAATATTAACTAGACAATAGCATCAGCACCAGCAACTGAAGCACACAACGATCTTTGTATGGATTACACACAGTCTCTAGTGGCGGGAAGGATCTGGTTGTAAGAAGTAATCTTCGGAGAATGTGTTAAATATTAACTAGACAATAGCATCAGCGCCAGCAACTGAAGCACACAACGATCTTTGTATGGATTACACACAGTCTCTAGTGGCGGGAAGGATCTGGTTGTAAGAAGTAATCTTCGGAGAACGTGTTAAATATTAACTAGACAATAGCATCAGCGCCAGCAACTGAAGCACATAACGATCTTTGTATGGATTACACACAGTCTCTAGTGGCGGGAAGGATCTGGTTGTAAGAAGTAATCTTCGGAGAACGTGTTAAATATTAACTAGACAATAGCATCAGCGCCAGCAACTGAAGCACACAACGATCTTTGTATGGATTACACACAGTCTCTAGTGGCGGGAAGGATCTGGTTGTAAGAAGTAATCTTCGGAGAACGTGTTAAATATTAACTAGACAATAGCATCAGCGCCAGCAACTGAAGCACACAACGATCTTTGTATGGATTACACACAGTCTCTAGTGGCGGGAAGGATCTGGTTGTAAGAAGTAATCTTCGGAGAACGTGTTAAATATTAACTAGACAAGAGCATCAGCGCCAGCAACTGAAGCACACAACGATCTTTGTATGGATTACACACAGTCTCTAGTGGCGGGAAGGATCTGGTTGTAAGAAGTAATCTTCGGAGAACGTGTTAAATATTAACTAGACAATAGCATCAGCGCCAGCAACTGAAGCACATAACGATCTTTGTATGGATTACACAAGTCTCCAGTGGCGGGAAGGATCTGGTTGTAAGACGTAATCTCCGGAGAACGTGTTAAATATTAACTAGACAATAGCATCAGCGCCAGCAACTGAAGCACACAACGATCTTTGTATGGATTACACACAGTCACTAGTGGCGGGAAGGATCTGGTTGTAAGAAGTAATCTTCGGAGAACGTGTTAAATATTAACTAGACAATAGCATCAGCGCCAGCAACTGAAGCACACAACGATCTTTGTATGGATTACACACAGTCTCCAGTGGCGGGAAGGATCTGGTTGTAAGAAGTAATCTTCGGAGAACGTGTTAAATATTAACTAGACAATAGCATCAGCGCCAGGAACTGAAGCACACAACGATCTTTGTATGGATTACACACAGTCTCTAGTGGCGGGAAGGATCTGGTTGTAAGAAGTAATCTTCGGAGAACGTGTTAAATATTAACTAGACAAGAGCATCAGCGCCAGCAACTGAAGCACACAACGATCTTTGTATGGATTACACACAGTCTCTAGTGGCGGGAAGGATCTGGTTGTAAGAAGTAATCCTCGGAGAACGTGTTAAATATTAACTAGACAATAGCATCAGCGCCAGCAACTGAAGCACATAACGATCTTTGTATGGATTACACAAGTCTCCAGTGGCGGGAAGGATCTGGTTGTAAGACGTAATCTCCGGAGAACGTGTTAAATATTAACTAGACAAGAGCATCAGCGCCAGCAACTGAAGCACACAACGATCTTTGTATGGATTACACACAGTCTCTAGTGGCGGGAAGGATCTGGTTGTAAGAAGTAATCTTCGGAGAACGTGTTAAATATTAACTAGACAAGAGCATCAGCGCCAGCAACTGAAGCACACAACGATCTTTGTATGGATTACACACAGTCTCTAGTGGCGGGAAGGATCTGGTTGTAAGAAGTAATCTTCGGAGAACGTGTTAAATATTAACTAGACAAGAGCATCAGCGCCAGCAACTGAAGCACACAACGATCTTTGTATGGATTACACACAGTCTCCAGTGGCAGGAAGGATCTGGTTGTAAGAAGTAATCTTCGGAGAACGTGTTAAATATTAACTAGACATGAGCATCAGCGCCAGCAACTGAAGCACACAACGATCTTTGTATGGATTACACAAGTCTCTAGTGGCGGGAAGGATCTGGTTGTAAGACGTAATCTCCGGAGAACATGTTAAATATTAACTAGACAATAGCATCAGCGCCACCAACTGAAGCACATAACGATCTTTGTAAGGATTAACCTTTCTAGTAAAATCACTTCTTTAAAATGTTTATACCTCTATAAGTTTAGGAAACATGTAATGTATATTTAATATTTATGTAGTAATGGTTTGAAACCTTTCTTTGATTCATAGTAATTTTAAAGATAGTACGTATTTAATCCTCTTAAGATATGCTTTTAAGCAATGCTCAGGCAATATTTGATGCTATATTGTGTTCAATATATTTTACATGTTAGTTTATCATGTGGTTGGTCCAGTTATAATATCTGTTTTCGACTCTCTTGAATGACAAGCTGAGCGCCGGTGGTCGAGCGGTCCAAGGCATCAGGACTTTGAGCTTCGGTTAGAGATAGAGCAGGTTCGAATCCGGCCTGGACTGGAAGATTTATTAGTAATATTCACTTTTCACTGTACTGGTTCGCACCCTTACTCTGTCTGATTATAATCTTCGCACAGATCAATACTCTAGGAGGAACGGGCAGAGTAAGGTTAAAGGAGGGGCTCTCCTTAAAAAAAGGAAAAAGAAAATAAAAATTAAAACATTAGCATTTTAAGCTATTGGTGCGTTAGTAGCGCCACTTTAGAAATTACATTCAATGTGTTGATTATTTTTTAGTCATTCATAAATGTAAAATTAGTATTAAAACTATATTTTCTCAACGTTAAGGAAGTCATAGTTTTAGGTGACTAAGGTTGAGGAAAAACTGAGTCTCATTATTATGAAATATTACAAATCCGATCAGTTAAACGTGGTTTAAAATCCCTCAGATAACGTGGTAATTTGACTTTTCAGAAAATATTTTATTAGAGATCAGTTGAATCTAGAAAGTAACAAAAATAATACACATGGTTTTACAAAATCACAATACAAGCTCGACCTTTTCTCTAATATCAGTGGCTAGTATCAAATTCCTGTAAAATTCATCTTCATATGTATTTTTATATTTGGGCCTACTTACGATGAACATTATAACTTACGATTAACGTTATACCTTACGAAGAACCTTATACCTTACTATGAACAATATACCTTACGATAAACATTATAACTTACGATGAACATTATACCTTACGATGCACATTATAACTTACGATGAACATTATAACTTACAATGATATAACTTACGATGAACATTATACCTTACGATGAACATTATACCTTACGATGAACATTATAACTTACGATGCACATTATACCTTACGATGCACATTATAACTTACGATGAACATCATAACTTACGATGAACATTATAACTTACGTTGAACATTGTACCTTACGATGAATAGTATAACTTACGTTGAACATTATAACTTAAGATGAAGAATATACCTTACGTTAAACAGTATAACTTACGATGAACATTATAACTTACGTTGAACATTGAAACTGAAATGAACATTATAACTTACGATGAACATAATACCTTACGATGAACATTATAACTTTACATTGAACATTGTACCTTACGATGAACATTATACATTACGATGTACATTATACCTTACGATGCACATTATACCTTACGATGAACATTATAACTTACAATGATATAACTTACGATGAACATTATACCTTACGATGAACATTATACATTACAATGAACATTATAACTTACGATGAACATTATACCTTACGATGGACATTATACATTACGATGAAATTTATACCTTACGATGCACATTATAACTTACGATGAACATCATAACTTACGATGAACATTATAACTTACGATGAACATTATAACTTACGTTGAACATTATACCTTACGATGAACATTATAACCTACGTTGAACATTATAACTTAAGATGAAGAATATACCTTACGTTAATCAGTATAACTTACGATGAACATTATAACTTACGTTGAACATTGAAACTGAAATGAACATTATAACTTACGATGAACATTATACCTTACGATGAACATTATACCTTACTATGAACATTATAACTTACAATGAACATTATACCTTACTATGAACATTATAACTTACGATGAACATTATACCTTACTATGAACATTATAACTTACGATGAACATTATAACTTACTATGAACATTATACCTTACTATGAACATTATAACTTACGATGAACATTATACCTTACTATGAACATTATAACTTACTATGAACATTATAACTTACGATGAACATTATACCTTACGATGAACATTATACCTTACTATGAACATTATAACTTACGTTGAACATTATAATTTAAGATGAAAATTACACCTTACGATGAACATTATAACTTAAGATGAACATCATAACTTACGATGTAATGCTTGTCTCGTTAAGAAAATATTCTATTTTAAATGTATATTGCTTGTGTATGTTTGTTACTTCGAAAAGCATTGGTGAAAAGGAAGATAACATTATATAACACTAGAAAACTGGTAGATTATTTCATGTGCTCACTTCTATTAAAGCTAATATTTTTAACCCAATTGTTACTATTCTGTTATTAAAACGTATGCCTGTTAAAAGGAATACCAGTCACGTTTTAGCACTGGCTGTATACTGTGGCCTGACTAGAGAGCCGAACACTATAGTACACACTTTTAAAAACTATAATTATTTTGAGCTAGGTTTATAATTAATTAGACTATTCTATAAAATAAATTATCAAATTATATTTGTTACAAGAGTAAAGATAAACAGAACTATTCATGAACAAGTGAAACAAGACCTGTGACTGATTTTACAAGGATGTATTTGTAACACGGTTGTATTTCCCTTGTGAAATCAACTTGGCCCAACATACATCTCACAACTTTCCATAAACTTGCAGTGAAACAATTTCTTGTGTTGTCATTGCAAACACTTATCTCTCTTCCCAGCTAACAGACTGTTAAGGTAGTTGATTTTGCCTGAAGATATTTGTAATTTTAGTAGAATGTAATTGTACAAAACGTGGCAGTAAAAACTGTACAGTGAAATAAATCCTTAATTAGCTATTGGATTTTATAAATTATAGTGAGATGGCTTTCACTTCTATCAGAAACTTAATAAATGGTACTATGTAATTGGCAAAAATGTTCTCTATTTATCTTTGTTATATCAGATTGTTTAACAAACGAAAATTAAAGGATATAAAAACACACATAAATAAAAACAGATGTTCAAATAATTACATGTTTTATGAATGTACAAATGGAACGCTTATTTTATTATTATTTTTTATAAAAGTATGGAAAAATTAATCTTCAAAAACAGTTGTTCATATAATCACATAGCTAGACTTTATGTAAACAATCTTTAACAACTTGAATTGTGGCATCTGGCCTTCGGCCTCAAATCCTAGCTTAGTGGGATGGTAAGTGAAATGTTTTCAATTGTAATATGCATCTTTACTAAAAATTAAACTGTAAGTCACATATTTTATTAAAATCTAACTAAAACCATTAGAGCCGTTTTTGAGAAAACCCCATTTTTGAATGTTTTGGTCTAAAAATAAAAATTAAGTTTAAACAATTTGAAAGAATTGTCTGAAGAAATTGAATAAATACACCTACATACTAAGTGTAATAAAAAATGATACATCCGTTTGTTTTCAAGTGAACTGCACATACACACAGACAGACACACATACGGATGAACACCAACAGAAAAAAAAAACACATATGGGATAGAGTAAAAAAAGCTGTAATAAAACTTTAAGATATATAATAACCTATGTAATAGTTCATTTGGTTTAAGATAGAAAAATATTTATATTTATTATTAATAAGTAACTTGTAAGGACATGTATTGAATTTTTTCAAATTACACTATCTATTGTTAACTGACATACATTTTAAATTTTATATGTATATGCAATGTAATTACCGAGAGCCAGTGACAGTGGTCTATGGTGTGAAGACTTAAAGCCTCGGTTATAGATAGTGCAGGTTCGATCCTGGACTTGTCCGTTAGTTTTTCAGCTATATTCACCTTGCACTTTATTACTTCTTCACCTTAAAACATTAAATGTAATGTTTATAATAAAATATATAATTAAGTGTTAAGACTATAACATAGTTACAAAAACCAAAACACAAATGTTAGAAAGATCTTGATCGTGTGTAGCCCTAGGGCTAGATAAACTTTGAATAAGTGAGGCCTGCCTTGTGAGTTAGAGACAGAGCACTTAAAGACAGACCAGTTAGAGACAGAGCAGTTAGATACATAGCAGTTAGAGACAGAGCAGTTAGATAAAGAGGCGTTAGATACAGAGCAGTTAGAGACAGGACAGTTAGAGACATATCAGTTACAGACAGAGCAGTTAGAGATAGAGCAGTTGGATACAGATCAGTTAGAGACAGAGCAGTTAGAGACAGAGCATTTAGAGACATAACAGTTAGAGACAGAGCAGTTCGATAAAGAGGAGTTAGATACAGAGCAGTTAGATACAAGCAGCTAGAAACAGAACAGTTAGACACAGAGCAGTTAGATACAGAGCAGTTAAAGACATATCAGTTTGATACAGAGCAGTTTGAGACAGAGCAGTTAGATACAGAGCAGTTAGATACAGAGCAGTTAGATACAGAGCAGTTAGATACAGAGCAGTTAGATACAGAGCAGTTAGAGGCAGAACAGTTAGAGATAGGGCGGTTAGAGACAAAGTAGTTGGATACAGAGAAGTTTGAGACAGAGCAGTTGGAGACAGAGCAGTTAGAGACATATCAGTTAGATACATAGCAGTTAGAAACAGAGCAGTTAGATACATAGCAGTTTGAGACAGATCAGTTTGAGACAGAACAGTTAGAAACAGCAGTTAGAGACAGAACAGAAAGAGACATAACAGTTAGAGATAGATCAGTTAGAGACAGATCAGTTAGAGACAGAGTAGTTAGAGACAAAGTAGTTAGATACGGAGAAGTTTGAGATAGAGCAGTTAGATACAAGCAGCTAGAGACAGAACAGTTAGAGACAGAGGACAGTTTGAGACACAGCAGTTTGAGACAGAGCAGTTAGAGACAGATCAGTTAGATACAGATCAGTTTGAGACAGAGGAGTTTGAGACAGAGCAGTTAGAGACATTACAGTTAGAGACATACCAGTTAGAGACAGTCCTGATAATTATTTAAGAATGCCTAAAGAACATTCCCGTACATATAAACAGTGGAGAAGGACATAACTAGACTTAGAAGTTCAAAATATCCTTCACAAAAATTAAGTTTATAATCTCCTTCCTTGAGTTGCATAAACATTTTTATTCGTTTGAATAATTTTAATAAAATGTGGCCTTCTTATCCTATACAACTTTTACGCTGGAATGAATTGTTATGATATATAATTATTAACCAAGGCAGTAAAATGCATAGTGACGATTCATTCTTGAAATATTTCAAAATTCAAGATCATTGGCTTCAGTGTGTTTACATTTTTACTTTTATATCATTATTTAATGTATGTTTAATTGATAATGCAAATACGATAGCAATATTTGTTATTAGCTGGGTTGTTATTAGGTAATACATTTAGGGGTGGTTGTGCATCACATAGTTTCACTTGTATTAAGTTCATAGGCAATTTAACGAGAATATAGTTAATTTACCAATAAAAAGAATTAATTGCGAATGTTTTAACATGAAAACAGAAGATGGAATGTTCCAAAGGTACTTTATAGTAATCTGTTTAGAGGAAATTACGTGATGTTTGTAACACTTTTGTTTTTCCCTGGTGAAATTAATTTGGGAAAAATTGCATCTTCAAACTTTCTACTACTGTGACTGAGTGTTAAAGCCATAAAATAAGAATTGACGCCTTTTTTCTTCTAATAAAATGCATTTCACGTATAAAACATGAAAATTATTGAAAGAAATGAGCTAAAATTACTTTCTCTTTAGAATTTTAATTGATTTTATTGTAAAAAAAATTTGAAAACAAAAGTAAACTAAACACAAATATGGCAACATCAAAGTAAATTATTATATATTAATTATTCAAATACATGTTCACATTCCGATTTAAAAAGTAATAAGTGTTATAGGGTAATAACATATGCAAAAACAATCTTTATAAAATTAAATTTTATCTCATATTGTACCGGGTCTTTTGACCGGTACATATATATATATATTTTTTTTAAATTAAATTTATAAATATCTAACATTTATATTTGTAAATAACATTAACAAATTCATTAAAGTCAATATTAGTAATAAGCTGGATAAATTGCACCAACTTAGGTCTTTGTAACGTAAAATTTGTGTTTATGAGGATCCCCTAAAAAATTTTATTACAACACTCCCCCCTCCCACATCTCTCAAAACCGTACAAAAGCCATTATAGACTAAAAACTGGTTATTAAACATGAACAACGTTGCCAATAGCTTTATAAGAGTATTCTCTATGATTGGAATCATATATATTACTTTTTCGGTACTAGTGGAGCAGTGCTGTAATCCAGCTACTTTGGGGCAGTGTTCAGGAGATTGTAAGCGATAGGTTCTAGCTTTAATCTCTTAATACCTAAACGCCGTTCTCTCAATTGTTTCCGTTGAGATGGAAACTTCTAGAGAAGTTTGGAGTGTCCATTTTGTGTGGTACCCAAGGTTATGATGTTGTGTAGGGAGGAGAACCGAGTTGGCTTGCACGTGATTCAGATTCCACATAAAGCTGTATATCCCTTAGTTGTCATGGCTATTGGGCTATAAATATATAGATCTTCTTGAAGACAGTAGACCTTAGTTAGATACAATCACTCAATTGCTCATTTTCGCCCATATCTCTTTGATCGGTGTATTAAAAAATGAATAGTGACTATAGTAAATATATTTAATACATTCATGATTTTTAATATTATACGATTAAGTTCTTTGACTTGACCCACCATACATAATAGCTGCCAATATAATATTATTAGAAGTAACCCTCATTTGTACTATTTTACATTTATATAGATTGAAATATGAATATATCTAGAATGTAATTAGTAATTTAAACTTTTTAGAATACAACTCATTATTATGTAGATGAAAACGTTACCAACGACTTGTATTTAAGTCCCTGTTATTAATTTTGACCTTCCCTGTTTGACCTATGTAAATTACTCTGTCATGAGTTAATTGGTGATCTTAATTTAGGAGCGGAAAATTGTCAGTTTCGGTAAAAGTCACTTAATTTATGAGCCTCTCTCTGATACAACAGAAAACTAAAAAAGAACCATGTTAAGTTACATTATTATAATTTAAAACTAAACGTTAAATATAGACATATATAAACAGAGTTCGCATGAAATATTATTCCATATATGTAGGCTACATATGTAAAATACATATAAGTCGTATTAAAAAAATGTTTATAGCTCTTTAAAAAGAAATAATAAAAATGCAATAGAATAGTTTTGTTACTAAATATATTTTTAGGGCATAAATAAAATATAAGAATTTTAAAATAACAATTCATCAAAGCTTCAGATAAAATCTTCATTAATTTAAACAATTTTAGATATACTTTTACTTTTTACATTTATTTTATGGTGAGCATAAAATGATATCACAAATAAAATTAACTGAATTAATCAATAACATCATGTTTTCCGAAAGGGTATATCAATATATAATAAGTATATCATACTAATGCAGGTACATAAAAGTGGTAATGTTAAAAGTGAATATGTTACAGCGTCTTAGAGAGGTATTTTTGTTCCCAAGTAATAATTACATTTTGAACTGATAATATAATTTTTAGTTAGCACTTCTCCTCACTACACGAAAATAAAAAAAAAAATCAATAAAATAATATTTTTTCATACAGTTCAGTTTTGTTGTTAGAAACAATCAATTGTACTAATATAACTTTCAGAAATTAAATAAAATACAAAATTATATTCACAATAATTTGTTTGTTGCTTGGTTAATCGTTTAGGCAGTTACTTACCTTCAAATGTTTTACATTACTAAAAGAGGAAATTTCTATAAAATAATATTTGTTTGTTGCAAACAAATACAATGATGAATAAAAATATTAACTTATATTATTCTTATATTACTTGCTAAAAAACACGTGGAAAAACAAAAAGTGCATGAATACTATAATCATAAAGTGTTTTAAAATACAGGTGAAATACTTTATATGATATAAAAATATTAAAAAATAAAGTAACATGATCATGGTTCCATGTATACAATCATTCCATCTGTAATTATCCTTAAAAAAGAGTTAAATAACGTCCTTGCTAAAACTACTAAATATGTCCGTTATTTTAGTGTCATTAACCATCCTAATGTTAATAAATTATTACCCAATATTAACTGAGTAATATTAATTATTCATTATCAAATTAGTATTACTCCTGAGCACTATTCAGGTATGTTTGCAACAAAGGGTTTAATCAGCTGATTAAACACAGCAACTGAAGACTGGTTTACCAACTTTTGCTAACTGATAATACATAAACTTTTGGGAAAACAATCTTAACTTAGTATCTGGATGCAAAACATTATACTAGAAACTAAATTTTATAATTACTTTGTTTAAAATCACTTTATGGCATGTCTGTAAAACAATTTACAGCATTTGATAGGTGATCGTTTGGATATTTTTATCGTGGTTGTCTGTTAAAAGTGAATAATAGTTAATAAAGAAAAATCTTTGAATACATTTTTGTAAACTTTAAGATCAACTACCAAACTTTACTAAATATTTTTAATATTAAAACTAATTGGTCATTAGAGTAGTTGGTTAAACCTAACTTTATAAGATAAAGGTTCTCAGTTCGATCCCAATCAGAGTCGTAATACATTTTGAAAGGGATAAGCGATAGCCACCGGCTGTTCATTTGTCATTGGGCTATTAATTAATGACACTTCTAAGGAACAGTCGGCCTTAGTTTGTAACAATGACTACATTCGCTCATCTACACTCATCACACTCATTCTAAAAACATATTCGCCCTTATCTTGACGATCGACGTATTAAGAATTAACAAAAGATAATTAACAAAGTGATACATAATAATATTTTTTTGCTCTAACTATTTGTTTAAATTTCATAAAAATATCATCAATTTGTAACTGTCAACAGATTAAAAAATTAATTTATTGCATAAAAAATTAGAAAATAGATTTGTGTCTGTAGATACGAAACGAAGGAGGTTAAGACATTTTTTTGAATAGCATATTTCCTTCTTTCGACCCAAGCTTCAATGTTCCAAAGTTTGTTAAAGATGTCATGAAACACACTGCATATTTATTTAGTAGTTTTACAGTCTTATTCCAAACAACATTACAGAAAATTATAACTTTTAGTAGGTACTAATTTACTATGAAATATGTAACAAAAAATTGTATAAATAATAAATATTCGTACAAAATTGTAACTGTATCTGTTAGGAGTAATTCTTACGTAAATGTATTCCAAACTATTAACATTACAAATACTGGCTTGATAAACTCCCTTAAAACTGCCACTACATACTATTCGAACCATCCTCCTTACTTTGTACAAGTTATATACAAAAATACTAATTTTAGAAAACAGAAAATCATCAAGAACAATACAATGCCAAACTATAATCAACTCAATCAATTACAACTTAATCTAAATCGTTGTTACTTAATCGGGCTTTAAATGTTCATTTGAAAGTCTAATATAAAAGAAATGTCCTGATTACTGTACAATATTTAACAATCATGTTTATCTGATCAATATTTCATGTTGTGTAAAAAGATTAAAGTAATTAAATGGTTATAAATAAACAAGACAAGATCTCGCAGCCTCAATGATGCTTTAGAGGATTTATCGGAGGGCTCAACACTTCCCATTTGAGAGATCATTAATTTACACCGTCCCTAATCCGTGCTGACCTTTCTTTTACACAAAGTGGATTATTGAAATGGAAGTACTAAAATATATTAACAACAGTTAGTAGCTAATGTTATAACAGTTTTAATTTTAATTTTCTTTTAAATATTTGGCGACTTAATAATTATGAAATTGCAAGTGTATTTGAACAACCTAAATCATCCAATTACTGTACTACAAGAAACTAATATATAAATTTATTTGATACTTTTTAGTAAGCAAATAATAAGTATCCAATTAAATAAAGTTAGTATTATTTATATACTAATAGGTTTAGAACATTTAGCATAACATTTTCTTGAATATTATAGATAGACAAAACAGTGCAATTGTTATATTATATTTGTAAAAGACGCAAGTGTAACTAATGAAAAGCGAAAAAAGATTCTAGCTTTTTCCCAATCATGAAAATCAAGATTTTACAATTACGAATACCAAACACTAAACCTACCGTAAAATAACGGTCTTTATCATCAAGGAGAATCAGATTCATCACTTTTTTCTGGAATCGTGGGTAATATTCTTCTAGTTAATATGATACAGAAGAATGGGATTGGTCTAAAAGTTTAGTAACTAAAAAACTAAGCATGTTGGCTTAGAGGCTTCGGACTGCGGAGGGAAAGGTTCAGGGTTAGACTCCCCAACTGAGGTAATGGTCGGCACAGTCCTGTAGGGCCATGTGAACTGGCGAGTAAAGTTAATAATCTTTGCCAGTTGCGATATCCGACGTTATCGCGTCAAGATAACGAAGTCAAGCAACATCGAGAGTGGCTGTCCCTGGGATAGGTGACCATCTGAGTGATCCCATCCTTGCACGCAGCCCGCCTGCGTGATGGTTCGGAACCATCACAATCACTGGTGATAGTTCGGAAGTCGTTGGTCTCCAGGTTACGTGTTAGATAGGGCTTCTTAGTCCTAACTTCGCCTGGTAAAGTCAGACGATCTGTAACTGTTAGTAGCAAGGCTGACGTGGATTGTGAACTATTTAATTTTTCCATACCTGGCGTATAAGTTTCTTACCATCCAGTCATAGAGGGTCTAAGAGTATACCACAGAATTAATAATTTCTTAATGTCAACCTACGTATTTCTTATGATTTTTAAAAAATTTTCTCATTCTTAAAATTAGGTACTCATTCTTCTCAATCAGCTTTTTATGAAAGCTCATGATTTATTGTCACAATTTGCGATTTTTTTTCAAACTTACATTACAATTCTTTATTTATTTAATCTACTAAATAAGCTTAAGAATCCAATCAAATGTTTATAATAAAAATACTTTTCGGTAACATCAATACTCTTATATACCTGTATAAGGGTAACATTGTCAATAATCAGTTTTCTAACGTTCTAAATATGTAATAAAATAATTGTGTCCAACGGAAAATGCATTTATGAAAGTTAATATTTCCTACATATTACTATTCAAACTAAGTATATCGTATTAAACAGTTTCAGCAGTACTGTAAAGTTACTTTGGAAATTAACCTATCGTTTAAGTTGTATTGAGAGTTAGTTATTTGAATCTAGTAAATTCCTCTATTGAGTGTTCTCAGTATTGACCTAGACCATCTAAAGGTTAACATTTATAATAGAAAACAAAATGGGGTGTGTAATTTTATTCACACTATATTGAATGGGCTAGTTCCGCAGCTTGTGAATACTGCTTTCAATGTCTAAATCTGAAAATATATTAATTTGGCATTCAGGGGCGTTAGTATATGCTTTTGCAGCAAGAACTACAGATGAATTAAATTTTGTAGAGTTACATCAGATCCTTATTTCGTATTCTGCTTCCCGGAAATTTGGTATATTCTCACATCCGTTACCTGTTTCCTGTGTCAGTAAATTGAATAAAGCTTAAATGACTTGCTTCAATACTTTATATAGTTTGGAGACGACAATGGTAACAGTTTTTAATATAAAAAGTGGAGGAAATATAATTAATGTAACAAGTAAAGCAATATTTTTGTTTACAGTGCAAATTAGAAAATTACTAAACAGTAGCGGAAGTACTATCCCCCAGGTGACGCAAACATGGAGATACATTTTATTTGAATGCTTGGTTCAGCAATATGACCTAGCCATTTTTATTTGTAACGTATCAAATTATTTTATTTATTTTTAATTTTATTGTTCAGGATATAGTATAAAATAAAAACTTACTATAATGCAAACGTAGCACAACTTTATCACATTTTTAATATATATTTAAATAATCAAATGTGGTTAGTTTTTTTTATCTATAAAGTTTATACTGCTGTTTTATCAAACATAAAAGTCCTAAGTTGCAGTGTGTTGTCATTCTTTGAAAGCACTTTTTATACTTAACGATAACCCAAGTACACCAACTTCCCCCAATGTAAAAGTCTATAGTGGTTGTACTATCTATCTATCTTACCAGCATCTTGATAAGTAAATTAGTTATAACAATAACATAACTGCTAGTTATCGACTCAAAGAATACCGTATATAATTTATATTAAATACACTTCCTAAACTTACATCATGTTAGTGTGTTTCCAACACAAGTACATTAAGGTGGTGAAAGCGGTTTGCGGTGATTTTATTATTTCCTAACTTCATAATCAAAATTAGTTAATGTAACTTCACTTGAGATGGGAAAAATACAAAAAAATATTTTGACCACTATATTAGAACTTGTAGCTTTATGAAGTGACAGATTCAGCTGATTTTAAATAAACTTTAAGACAAACCCGTTCAAAGTACACATTTTTTAACGTTTTTTAGATATAACTGAAGGGATTAAGATGTTTTAATTTTTTTTAATGTAACAATATTTATAGTTTTAAAGATAAAAAGAGAAAAACATCTTAATCCCTTCAGTTAAATCTAAAAAAAATCTTTGTTGAAAATTAAATGTGTACTTTGAGTGCTCTTGTATTATAGTTCATTTAAAATCAGTGAATTTCACCACTTAATAAGGCCACAAGTTCTAATAAAGTGGTTAAAAAAGTTTGATGTTCCTGTCTCAAGGAAAGATACATTACCTAGTTTTGATTATAATATTGGGAAAAATTAACTCGCCGAAAACTGATTGCACCACCCTAAATCCCAATCTTATCCCTAAATCGTAATTAATGTCACCATTTCGTGAATAACACTGTAGTGTCAAACAAACGAGACGGATAATTGACCCCTTTTAGGCCATTAAAATGAGATCATGGAACACAACTGACTGATGAGCTACCGATTTGGTGTGACGTCACAATTAAGTCTCCGGAAACAATCCGTGAAGGTACGTTTCTTTGTAACCTTTGCACGTGGTACTACAGTCACTTTATTCAACGAGGCGTATACAAACCGACTTCTCAGCAGAAGTACGATCATTAAAACGTAGACAAGGACAAAGTACTTAACCATTAAAATAAAATAAAATTCGGTGACATTGTTTGAAGTTACAATTTTCATTGAGCTTTAAACGTATATATGCTATGGACGTATATTTTTAAAAATATTTTCAATTAAATACAGGATGTATTTATTAAGTTTTCTGGAAAATATTTTGAAAAAAATTTAACTTATAAATCATTTAAACTTAATCATAAGAATGAGCGATAATCATCGAGTATGTGAGGGATAAGGTAAATTACGATATATTATATTATTTCAAATTATAGAGGACGTTTGGTATTATAGAGGACGTTTGGTATTATAGAGGACTTTTGATATTATAAAGGACGTTTGGTATTATAGAGGACGTTTGGAATTATAGAGGACGTTTGGTATTATAGAGGACGTTTGGTATTATATAGTTGTATGTATTGTTATATTTATACAGTTATATTTATTGTAAATGGTTAATATTCATGATGTTACACGTTAGTGTTTTTACTTAGAATCACCGCCTGCAGTGCATGAACTATTGGACTCTTTTTGCATGTTGGATATGATTTATTATTAATATTCTTAATGCTACAGTGTAATTGGTAATTGTGCTGTATTGTAGCATTGTAAAAATAAAATAAATAAATAAATAAATTAATTAATTATAGAGGACGTTTGGTAATATAGAGGAGGTTTGGTATTATAGAGGACATTTGGTATTCTAGGGGACGTTTGGTATTGTAGGGGACGTTTGGTATTATAGAGGACGTTTGGTAATATAGAGGAGGTTTGGTATTATAGAGGACGTTTGGTATTATAGAGGACGTTTGGTAATATAGAGGAGGTTTGGTATTATAGAGGACGTTTGGTATTATAGGGGACGTTTGGTATTGTAGGGGACGTTTGGTATTATAGAGGACGTTTGGTAATATAGAGGACGTTTGGTATTATAGGGGACGTTTGGTATTATAGAGGACGTTTGGTATTGTAGGGGACGTTTGGTATTATAGAGTACGTTTGGTATTATAGAGGGCGTTTGGTATTATAGAGGACGTTTGGTATTATAGGGGATGTTTGGTATTATAGGGGACGTTTGGTATTATAGAGGACGTTAGGTATTATAGAGGACGTTTGGTATTGTAGGGGACGTTTGGTATTATAGGGGACGTTTGGTATTGTAGGGGACGTTTGGTATTATAGGGGACGTTTGGTATTATATGGGACGTTTGGTATTATAGAGGACGTTAGGTATTATAGAGGACGTTTTGTATTGTAGGGGACGTTTGGTATTATAGAGTACGTTTGGTATTATAGAGGACGTTTGGTATTATAGAGGACGTTTGGTATTATAGGGGACGTTTGGTATTATAGGGGACGTTTGGTATTATAGAGGACGTTTGGTATTATAGGGGACGTTTGGTAATATAGAGGAGGTTTGGTATTATAGAGGACATTTGGTATTCTAGTGGACGTTTGGTATTGTAGGGGACGTTTGGTATTATAGAGGACGTTTGGTAATATAGAGGAGGTTTGGTATTATAGAGGACGTTTGGTATTATAGAGGACGTTTGGTAATATAGAGGAGGTTTGGTATTATAGAGGACGTTTGGTATTATAGGGGACGTTTGGTATTGTAGGGGACGTTTGGTATTATAGAGGACGTTTGGTAATATAGAGGACGTTTGGTATTATAGGGGACGTTTGGTATTATAGAGGACGTTTGGTATTGTAGGGGACGTTTGGTATTATAGAGTACGTTTGGTATTATAGAGGGCGTTTGGTATTATAGAGGACGTTTGGTATTATAGGGGATGTTTGGTATTATAGGGGACGTTTGGTATTATAGAGGACGTTAGGTATTATAGAGGACGTTTGGTATTGTAGGGGACGTTTGGTATTATAGGGGACGTTTGGTATTGTAGGGGACGTTTGGTATTATAGGGGACGTTTGGTATTATATGGGACGTTTGGTATTATAGAGGACGTTAGGTATTATAGAGGACGTTTTGTATTGTAGGGGACGTTTGGTATTATAGAGTACGTTTGGTATTATAGAGGACGTTTGGTATTATAGAGGACGTTTGGTATTATAGGGGACGTTTGGTATTATAGGGGACGTTTGGTATTATAGAGGACGTTTGGTATTATAGGGGACGTTTGGTATTATAGGGGACGTTTGGTATTATAGGGGACGTTTGGTATTATAGGGGACGTTTGGTATTATAGGGGACGTTTGGTATTATAGGGGACGTTTGGTATTATAGGGGACGTTTGGTATTATAGGGGACGTTTGGTATTATAGGGGACGTTTGGTATTATAGGGGACGTTTGGTATTATAGGGGACGTTTGGTATTATAGGGGACGTTTGGTATTATAGGGGACGTTTGGTATTATAGAGGACGTTTGGTATTATAGGGGACGTTTGGTATTATAGGGGACGTTTGGTATTATAGGGGACGTTTGGTATTATAGGGGACGTTTGGTATTATAGGGGACGTTTGGTATTATAGGGGGCGTTTGGTATTATAGGGGACGATTGGTATTATAGAGGACGTTTGGTATTATAGGGGACGTTTGGTATTATAGGGGACGTTTGGTATTATAGGGGACGTTTGGTATTATAGAGGACGTTTGGTATTATAGGGGACGTTTGGTATTATAGAGGACGTTTGGTATTATAGGGGACGTTTGCTATTATAGGGGACGTTTGGTATTATAGGGGACGTTTGGTATTATAGGGGACGTTTGGTATTGTAGGGGACGTTTGGTATTATAGGGGACGTTTGGTATTATAGGGGACGTTTGGTAATATAGGGGACGTTTGGTATTATAGGGGACGTTTGGTATTATAGGGGACGTTTGGTATTATAGGGGACGTTTGGTATTATAGGGGACGTTTGGTATTATAGAGGACGTTTGGTATTATAGGGGACGTTTGGTATTATAGGGGACGTTTGGTATTATAGGGGACGTTTGGTATTATAGGGGACGTTTGGTATTATAGGGGACGTTTGGTATTATAGAGGACGTTTGGTATTGTAGGGGACGTTTGGTATTATAGGGGACGTTTGGTATTATAGAGGACGTTTGGTATTATAGGGGACGTTTGGTATTATAGGGGACGTTTGGTATTATAGGGGACGTTTGGTTTTATAGGGGACGTTTGGTATTATAGGGGACGTTTGGTATTATAGGGGACGTTTGGTATTATAGGGGACGTTTGGTATTATAGGGGACGTTTGGTATTATAGGGGACGTTTGGTATTATAGGGGACGTTTGGTATTATAGGGGACGTTTGGTATTATAGGGGACGTTTGGTATTATAGGGGACGTTTCGTATTATAGGGGACGTTTGGTATTATAGAGGACGTTTGGTATTATAGGGGACGTTTGGTATTATAGGGGACGTTTGGTATTATAGGGGACGTTTGGTATTCCATAATAAGCATGTTTTAATTTTTTCAATTTAAATAAATGTATTTAAACACATTTACTCGTTGTTTCCATTATACTGTACAGATTCTTACTTTATCTCTCTAGCTTAAAGCTATTTTGAGGGATATGCTATATTAATATATTAATTTAAAAATATTGTACAGAACATAACATTCATATTTAACAGTAAGACTCTATGAATTATCTTTTGATATAATTAATTATAAGGAGGTTTTGCAATTAAAACAAGTCCTTTAGACTATGAAGAATGTTTTTTATCCCTTAAATACGACATTTCTATATATTTTTTGGAGTTGTTGTTATATTTTTTTATTTATTTAATAACATTAATGAAATATTTCGTCAAACCGATATTGTGTATACATAAGTAGTATTTTATATAATATTTTTTTTAAATGTAACCGTTTAATAATGAAGAATTCAACCCCGTAGAATCTAAAGTCACAACTATTGAATTAATAGACTTTTAATATGCTATTAGTTGTCCAAAGGACTCCTTGACCGTGAAAATAGCAACGATTACTTTTTTTATAAGATGAAATCTAATGAAGCGAACGCTAAAAGCTGTCATACAAGTGTTTCAGTTTTTTTTTTTCCAAAAACACTCTTATTAAATTCATAGTTCATATTTATTTGTAGGAAAAGCCTCGAGTACTACTTCAGTTAATATTGTTTTTATCTTGTCGATTGATTCGTTATATAATTTAAAACATAATACTTTGTTTACAACATGTTCAACTCAAAACCATTTCTTAATTGCACATTTTTAATTACAGGTCATTTCAATTACGTGTGTTAAAACTATAATAACTGAGAAGAATGAACAGTATTTTTCTGATTAATTTAAAATAATAGGAAATTGGAATAGATTTTTTATTTAATGATGATATAAATATGCAGCTACTTAAAGATATTTTTATATCAGTCTTAAAAAATAAATAAAAATATTTCTCAACAGTATGAACAAATTTGTATTCAATAACAAAGTCTAATAGTTTATGATAGTAGGATATCAGAACATAGAGAATTTATAAACACTTGGAATATATAATGAAAACCTTAAATATTAGACTTTAAAATCATAGCATGTTTAAAACATTTATTTTCAAGGACTGAAAACCATCAGCTACTTAATATAAATAATTGTGAGCTAGCAATCATTAGATCAAGCTTAAACTAGAAACTGGAGTGTCTAAGTTGAATAATCCATATAACATCTAACTCCTTTGTATGATCATGTGAAACTGGACTTAGCTTACCACGATAGAAGTGCAAAACAACATCTTATTTAGTACGATATAAACACAATTATTTCATGTATGATTAAAGTTCTGTTCGAGGGGGGATTGGTGCATGATCTTTCCTTATTTGTTTCACTAATTCTGTTCACCTTTCAAAATAATTTGTGATAAATTTATTGCACAATATTTAAACCGAAATGAATCCAGTTTCACTAAGTAGAAAATAAGAAAATGCATGGTGTACTAACAAATGATATGCAATTGACCGATTTATGCCAATTCATTGAACAATTAAATATCATATATTATATTTATTAATATTTTCATTGAAATGCATAATGTTATACTGAAGGTTCTTAGATATACTTGCAGCGTCTAAGAAAGTGGCTTAGGCAAAACAACGTATACGTTGGCCTACAGGCCTTAATCGTATTATATTTCTGTAGAGGTTCAGCGTCTCACGGCGCAATGAAGAGACGTCTGGCGTCACGAAAGGGTATACAATAGTATATGTCATAACAAGTGTGGAAAGTGGGGTTTTGCATGTTCGAGATGTTTGAAGTGCGAGACTTGTCGTGCACTTCAATTGGTCAAGAACATACAAAACACTCTCCCTCGAGTTTTGAACGATACTTTTCACTAGAATACGGAATAAAAACAGGTGTTGTTGACCGTGGAAAATGTTCGGTTGTAAACAATGTTACTTTCGGTTAGTAAACAATAGACAGCTGTTGAAAATATGATGTTTCGCAGGTTGTAAACACATAATGAAAACAGCTAAACTCATAGTAGTGTAGTGAAAAATTATATACATACAGTTATATATATTTATATAATATTGTTGATGCTAATTATAAGCTACGTTTCGTTATTTTCGATGTTACTGTTATTGATGTTCACTTTAAGCTATGCATAACTGTGAGCAAATCTGAATAGTTAACATACTAGTGCCCAGAAATACTGTTTACAGCCAATTTATCACGCTACATAATACATATGACTGATTTAGTTTCAAGATCTCTTTTAAGGCATCAAAGATAGCACAAAGATAATTCTAAATTATTTTAGTTTATTATAACTTTTCAATCAGATTTGTGAGATACAATAATGCTGCGTAAATTAAAATAGTTAATTCAACTAATTAATCATATACCAATACAATGTTAATATTACCTACTTTTGCCATGTACAAACAGTTCGTTGGATTAAAAGACGATAGGGGCTCTTGTTTTTAAGAGTATTTATAGTGAGGGAAGTAACTGGCTCGTTAAACTTGTTTTATATTAGGCCTACTTGATGTGAAAACGAAGTTTTAGGTTAAATATGTGGTACAGTATATTTTAAGTTGTTAAACATATCCTTCAAGTTATAGTTAAAATGAATAATTGAAAACTGTACTTCTTTATTACCTCAAGCATAAATATGGGTTATGATTTTTATATTTATTCATTTTTAATTTTTTCCCACATAAAATAATCGCATTATCATATTCAGCTGGTAATGACTCTGTCTTATTAATGTATTTATGCTGAGTTTTAATAGTTTAACTAATATTTTTTAATTCCATTTGTAACAATGTATCGTGTAGATAATATCATATATTACTATTTTTCCACATTTTATATATTGTGTTTTTGTACGAGTTTTAGCATAACTATTTAAGCAGTTATGATGATTAAATATCATTGGAAAATACTATTTGGTAAAAAAAGAAAGAAAAAAAATAGATCTACTGGAACATGTGAAGTGAAAAGATATTGTGTTTGTATGTACAATTAAAACTTTTTAATGGTATTCATCTTTAGAAGATGTATTGGACATTTTGACATCATTGTTTTTGCTTAAGGTTAAAGAAGTGTTTTATTTTAATAGTTGGAATTTGCTTACCTAGTTAAGTTTTAAGTACTATAATTTCAAATTAAAAGTGTAATATCAGTAAAGTTGCTGACCCCTCTAGCAACATTTACAAGCATTTGAAGTAATGTAAAAACCTTTGAGTAAAACATGTTTTTACTTCCTAAGTATTCATTATTTTGTTGAATTGTATTATTTTTTTTATTACTAGGCCCAAGTAACTAGCAAGGACTTTGTTGTATTGCCATTAAGGCAGTGCATAATAAATATGAGAAGGTACTTTAGATCTTTCTTTAAATCTTTAAATTACTTTTTGATGTAAACTTATTTTTTCGACTTAATGTACAATCTCACAATAATATGATGTACAAGTAAAGTATTAAAATAGTTTAATTTACTGATCATAATATTGATTATACATAACATTTTATATACAAATACCCTTTCTATTCAAGTTAAATTCAACTATGTGAGTTCCAAATGTAATATTTTCTGTTTTATCATTACATTTAGGAGTGTATATAGAAATAATTGGAACATAAATTGTACCCGTAATTTCGAATATAATTTTCCTGTTTCAGGTCTATGAATATCTAAAAAATTACTATATTATATTTAGCTCTTCAGAAACATTTCTTACGACGTTGTAAATATTGTTATTCAAGTTTCAATACATAACAAATGTGAAACCTTGAACCATTTCTAAAATAAAAATTTAAAAGAGCTCTCGTAATTATAACTTTTACAAAATTGTCAATTTTAAAGTGATATGAATATAGAATTTCCCAATTTGTACAGATTCTGAAGAATTATACATAATATATCGGAAATTATTATTAATTTAAATCCACATTGATTCATGTTTTCTCTTGAAATAAAATGTAGAAAACACCAATTAAATAAAACAGACTTTGTTTATTTTAATTAGTATATGAGGTTTTCTTAGACAAAAAATATTACGGACTCCTGGCAGCAGAATTTTCTTTATGTAATTGTTATAGTTTAAGATAATATTAATCTCTTCATAATACTATAATAAACAATAATTTATTTTATTTATTTTAAGATACAAAATGTTTACATGTTAATTAATCAGAAAATAATTCCCTGGTTACAATTACTAGTAGCGTAGCCAGCTACAACAACAAGAATTTACTTCACATATACTAATAAATAAAGTATACATAATTCTTTTCATAGCATTTATAGTCCAACCATTTTAAATAAATAAATAATTTAAAGCAGCTAACTGAAGCATCTGTACAATATAATAAATTACACGTATCAGATGAAAACACTACAACATATACAAGTACATAAAATTATAATAATTTACAAGAGGATAAATATCTACACATTAACTAAAATTCCAATACATTAGACCTTAACATAAAATAAAACATCAATATTACTTTTTGAAATAAAAATTTTTTTAATTGCTTACCTACGGTAATCTGACAATTCTTAAATTTGAAATTCTTGTCAAAATTTATTCTAATTTGCCACTTCTCAAATAAAATAACCCTAAAACTTTGAAAACATAATGGTGTTGAATTTAAAAGATTTTTAATTCTGCGTAGAGAGGAAATGAACTCTCCATTTTTATTCTGTTCGTAATGACCCGTACAATTCTGTCTTGAGAGATTCTTAAATAATTTACAGAGGTTTTACAGACTTTTCCCCAACATGTAATTCTATTCTGCAGTCTGGAATGAACGATTACAATAGAAAAACTGCGAAGTAACTTGATATCACAAAAGTTTATTAAATAATACAATTTCCTTATGGAGGATTCCATTTTTGAATAAAGCTCTGAAATATGTTTTTTTAAAGAATAATTTTGCGTCTACATTTCCGCATAGACATTTAAACATTTCAACTTGTTAAATCTCGTTACAGTTAAAACATTTAGTGCATTTCTTATACAGCTTCCATTGTGATATTCAATTAACAACTCAAAATTAAAATCTCTAATATCAAAATAATAATAATAATTGTTGGTGTTAAATAACATATTTCCCTAGTAAAAAGATGTCTTGTTGTATACAGAATCTAATTATTTGTTCATTTTAAATGAGTGCAAAAAAGCAGTATCATTAGCAAAAGCACTAATAGAGCCATGCCACTTAAGTTTTAACAAATCTTTAATAAAAATTAAGAACAAAGTGGCAGAAATAACCGAACTCTGAGGTATCCCCAGCTCCATAGTCAGGGGAGCACTCAGATGATCAGCCACCCTAACTCACTGGCTCCTGTTTGAAAGGAAACTCCTGAACTAACATAACGCAAGACATATACTTGACTATGTGTGGCCTTAGAACTACATAAGTGTACTTTTACTAGTGTGTACACTTATACTAGCAGGTTAGTTGCACACTGTTTGTTAGCACTGGTGGGACCTATCTGATTTGCTGAAAACACTGTACGCTATTAAAAAAAAAAAAAAAAATAATAATAATAAAAGAAATAAATAAATAAAAAAGGATAAATGTAAACTATGACACAATTTATCTATTTGTTTGGATAAAATTATCTGATACAAATTTAAACATATCGTAACAGTGACACATTTAAGTAGCAAATCCGAAGTCATTACAATTCTATGTAAGGCATTTTAAGTACGATTTTTTTCTAAAGCTTGTAATGGACAAACAAAAATAACTTTCAATGTATGACCTTATTAATTTATTTATAAATGGGTGGATTAAAGTAATTAATTTACTCATGTAAGTAGATTATGTTCCAACAACCATCAACTCCAACCAAGTATTTCAACTCTGGAAAATTAGAGGATTATGGAGGCTGTCAGTCTTAATTTAAAGTTTTTGGGTTACGCGAGTACTGTCAGTATATTTATTAATAGATTTTTGTTATTTGTGTTATTTTGTACATTTGTTTTGTCTTCTTATGGGAAAAGAAATTTCGCTTGGACATTACCAAATTATTGACAGTTATTATTTATAAAGCAGATTGCTAAAGTATATTTATAAATACATTTTGTCACATATTTTGTAGATTTTATAGTTAGTTGTTCACCTTCATTAATTAATTATATTGATCTGTTAGAGGACAGGATAATGAATTCTGCTAAGCAAGAGTCTTCTTTTTATCAATTATAAAGTAATATAAATAGTGAATATGTCTTATAATAATAAAAAAATTACACTAAATTACTTGCTTAGTGATTAACTATGGGACTTTTTTTGCAATACATAAGTATACAAAATTAAATTCTGTTCAACTTAATTAACATGTGTATTGTGTAACGGAACATTTTTATTTTCTGTATTAATACCTATTAATTCTTCTCAAAAAGAAATATGCACATTGTGTTTAATACACAATTAAATACCTTTAAAGTACGCTTATAAATATAGCAAACAATAATATCTTAGGCACATCATACTTGAACATATCTATAACAAAATACAACTGACTCACACACTCATCGCTGTGACTAAAAAAGTACTAAACCTACGAGGGTGGAATTGTGTAGAGTCAAAGGTCTTATGTTCTAGATGTGCAATAAAAAGGGATTTTGACAAATTCCCAGTTAATCGAAGATGGCAGCCTTTTTAGTGCCAAAGATTTAAATGCCAAAAACAGCGTTTCTCTAATTTGACTGTAGCGGTTAAATGAACGGTTCTACAGTAAAACTAACACAATTTTTTGAGCATGATTTGAGATGATCTACAACTTTGGCACTATAGCCTTTTGCTCTATCTCACCTCCTTCATTCTTAGGTAGAGCTAGATTTTCTATTTGTGCGTGTAAATAAAATTGGTTAATTTACGGCCTCTAAGAGTAAACTTACAGAATTATTTAGACTGTGAAACTTTGTTATCTAGAAGAACGTACTGTATTCAATAGGAAAATAAACAATTTAATCTGAACACATACATAGCCAGGTCATATGAATAGGCTAAACATGGCTCTAAATACGATATTTCACTGATTCAGAGTCAATTACCGTACTTTGCACCCTATAAAAGTAGACTTACAGATTTTTCTACACTATGAAACTTTGTTGTCTAGGAGAACAAACAGTTTTCAATCGGAGAATTAAAAATTTAGTTTTAAAACATGCATCATAGGACATGGCTAAACATGGCGAGAAACACAGTATTTATTGATTCATAGTCAAATATAATACTTTGTGCCCTCTAAAACTAGACTTACAGATTTCTCTAGACATTGAAACTTTTTTATCTAAGGAAACACACTGATTTTAATCGGAAAACTAACAATTTGTTTAGACCAAATGAATAGCCAGTTCACAGGAAGTGGCTAAATATGGCGAAAACCCCGATATTTCACTGATTCAAGTCTCCGTCCCACTGGCCTCCAAAATGTTCATAGTATTCTTATTGAAGCTCATTAATTGATTAATTTATTTGATTAACAGCTGTTAAATAAAAACGAATTGAATTAAATTGTGGTAAGATAAACTTCTAAAATTAAAATTAATTGATTTAAGTAGTAAAATATTTATAGCATCAGCTATTCTAAATTGGATGGTATATTAATTAATTGTTTTTCAAAAACAAATTTTTTAGTTTGATTTAATTTAAGTAATATTTTAATTTTCTTGAATTGTTGGAGTTTTTACTTATATATTTTGATTGCAAGTCTTCAAACTCAATATTATACTGGCGAAGCGGGCGAGTTCAGCTAGTGTAATACACAGTTAACGATCAATCGTAAATGCTCATATTTATACTGTAGAACTCACTTTTCACTACGTTCACAGGGTTAGACATACAGTAATTTTTAATGTTTTACTGTTTTTATTTATATGGTTCCAAGAACTTTTCCTTAGGGTTATCTTATTGGGACTAATATAAAACGCATTAATGGGTAATATTGAAATAAAAATGCATGAAAATAGGTAACTTGCTAGTCACATTTTATGAATTGCTGTTTGTCAGTTAAATTACTAAAACACGCAAAAAATGTCGAAATATAAGTTAAGATATCGACACCATTTCTAAATTTCATGTTTTTTTACGTTATTTAGAGGAAACTATGCACTTAAATGAAAGAAACAATGTCTAGGAGACAAGAACTAAACCCGCATCTTCTTTATACTTTAAAGACAAGTAAATATCTTTTCTGTTGAGTAACTTCCGGAAAAATCTATTTTACTGTATATATTATAATGTTTAAGACTTCAAATGTTTATTTGCATATATCCCCATGTACATATAAGCTTGTTACAATTCAATATTATTTTTTTTTTGTCATATCTATTAGTACACATTTCTAGTACATTACATATAGACCACCGTATAATTGACTTTGTCATGATTTGTTATTTTTTCGTTTCATATTTATTCATAAACATTTACAGTGTGAATCTACGTCGTATTTAAGAATGCTATGTACTTGATGTTTATTATCTTACCTAATTTATAATGGATTTATACGTGTATACCTTAATTTCAAGGTAAAACTAAATAATTTAATATTACAATAAAAAAATACTGATTTTATCCTGAATGAGTTGTTATAAGTGTTACTGTGAGCAGAAATGTTACAAAAATAATATATTTCGCTTTAAATAATAATTATAAATATATAGTTTTGTATTCGTTAGAATATTATAAAAAAACTGATAATAAAATGCAAAAAATGAGATAACTGAGTTTTTTTTTAATATTTTCGTATTAAATAATTTTTTTTCTCTTAGGGGAGAGACTTAGTGTAATTCATAATGATAAAAATTTAAGGAATGTCTAAATAGTGGTATGTTATAATTGTCGATAAAAAATTAGTCAATGAATACATTTACCAATAAAGGTGAAAATCATAATAATATTTTACTTTTGATCATATCAGTTTAATATCAAACCGATATTTTGACAATATTTATCGAGGTGTGATAAGGTGAATGTTTAACAGTCAATTTTGCTTCCGTCAGAAGGGAGGGTTCCGCAGAACCAAAATAATTGACTGTCTATACTACCAATAATTATTAATCAAAATTAACAAATTCCACAATACTTTTTTCAACAACTTTAGTCCACATAAGTAAATTATGTTACTTCTCAAAATAACAATTGAGAATTACCTATTCAAATGAATAATAATATACAGCAAAACAAATGTAAATACTACTAATTTGTTAGTTGTAACTATATTTTATACCTAGTCATATTTCCTAGCTCAATGAGACGTTTAGTTATTTTAACTATCACATTATTATCCCATTTTAATATACGTCTGATAAATCTGGTGTTAGTGAAGTGGTTTAAAGGGAAGACCCCCTGGATGTATCCTACTTTGGACGCCTAACACGATAACGTTCTCTCCCTGGGATCAAAGGACTCAATCATGAGTCAATCAATGAGTGATTAGGAATTTAGTTATAATAGTTTTACGCGTAAGTGAAATTTTATTATAATGTGTGATAAGAATTATAAGAATACGTTTAAAAAAAGAGAAAATATCACTAAAAAAAGAGTTCGAATCACTTTTATTTAGAGAATATAACTAATTTATAGATTAATCCAAGTAAACAGCTAGGGTTTATCAGTTGGCCCTTTTTAAAACTCTAACTCTCATTAGTAAGATGTATATATCCTAAAAAACCAATGGACATCTAACATGCTATCTGTCCACAAACTAACTAACGCCATTGCAGAAATTTGCATTTCATCCATCACACAACTCCAGTTTCATATTTTGTGCTTGTTTAACAAAAGAAACTTAAATTTTTGTATCCTTCAGATTTGTATGTAAAAATATAAACCACTACTTAGAAATAATTTATGCCATAACCAGGCAGTTTACCTTATTTTTGTAATTTTAAATTTAAAAAAAGAGTCCTTCAATAAAATCTGGTAAGTGAGTTGTGTTTGGTAATCGAACGCGCAATTAAACCTTTTCCACTCGTTTACATACATCGAGAACTGTCAACTAAACACTATTTGTCTCACCTAATCCACTTTCCCGACTCAAAGCAGGGCCTGAGGCGCTTTGGATGCCAATGGGACCTTTGATCCCAGACTGAATAAGGCGTGATTAGTGAACAAAGGAAGAAGAATTTAAACATAAATTCAGTTTGTTATTTTATTTTTACGTAATTAGTTAACTAATTACAGTATATTAGCTACGTACAGAATTGTTACAAGTGGAAAATCACATGCTAGCAAAATACATTATTTTGAAAACAATATGATAGAACTTGTGAGTTTTATGTGCTATAATGTAAGAAAATTTAAATTCAGTACATACAAATTTTAGAAATAAAATGTCTTTAAACATAATTTTAAAAAGTTAAACGTTTATTTAAAAATATGCTGTATTATTTAGTAATTAATTATTAAGTTTAATTTAAAATGCTGCTATATTTTGAACAAGTTCTACCTTTGTCAATAAGGCATACAAATAAAAGCCTTATTAAATCCTATTGTCCACGCTGGAGTTTAAATGGATTTATAAGTCAATATTATATCTAGAATTCTCAGGCTAAAGTGTCAAATTAAGTTAAGTATCATTGTTCAGTTCCTTTGAAGACATAATATGATGGATGCCTTTAATGACTATAATAACATTAATAGTTATTTAATGTAATTTTAACTTATAACAAGGCTACATTACATGAATATACATTAGAGTTAGGTGAAGAGACTTCCTGGAATAACGATGAACTACGAAGGTAACTACAACTAACTACAAAGGTTAGTTAGTTACCACCTTTGTAGTTAGCTAATGCTGTTCGCAAGCTTTTATACTTTAATAAACTAGATAACTAACTATTAGCCATCGACTTTTAAAAGTGATTATACACTCTCTGATAGTTTGTTTAAGTGCTCTTTTGTCGCCAAAGCCTGCGTAAAAATGATCTTACTAGCACGTATTTACATAAAACTGTTATTAAAAATAAGATTTAAAAACTATTTGTATATAAATGTTCTTAAATTTAGTGCGTATAATTGTGTTTTAATTTATATTAAGAATGTATAATACTATGTTCATAAACGTTTGTGAAATCAATTTACAATTACAAAGTTCGATTAATCTTATAAATTTAAGTTTTTGTAAAACTACAACAACAAAGAATGTCTAGGTTAACAAAGAAATAAGTTTAGTGTTTTTTTACTGGTATATTTGTACAAGCAACAACGCACCATTTCTTAAAGGGCTTCATATTTTGAAGCTAAATCTATAAAACGATATCGCTCTTAAAATGTATTGCTAATCTTATTTGGCTTGTAAGGAAAAAGTTAAGGGTTTTTTATAGTACAAATATGTATATTTTATATTTCATTTGGAATAAGTTCAATGAACCTCTTATATCTTGACATTATGGCAATATTAAATGCCGAATGACTATATTGTTTGTAGTTTTCAATATGGTATATGTTGATTTATTTTTTGTAGTTATGTATGTAATAAATAATACAATGTATTATTATTTTTGCTACAAGGTCATGTAATAGAGACAGCATTACTGTTTTAAATTCCTATAAAAATTGGGAGTATTGTCAATTTTGACTATATTATTGTCGTATCACTTACACTTTAAAATAAAATAAAAAAAAAATGTACAATGTCAAAGCAACAGTTTAAAAGTATTCATAAACTAAGCATATAAAAATAAATAAGAACCATACAAATAGCTTATCCAAGTAATCTTGGACAAATTCCTAATTGAAAGATAAGTGTTCCTGACTAATACATATTTTATGTATTTTAAATTATTGCCATTAAAGTAACGAATGTATTTCCCCGTATAGTTGGATGTAGAAAAGTGTTTATGTAAATATTAGTATATTAACTCTAATTTGTTTTACGTGTGTTTAAAATATATTGGGTAGTTTATGTTTTTTGGAGAGTGTCTCGTCTGTTTGCATATGTCCTACATTTAACGTAATTTTTTATTCATAAAAAGAACCCATTAAAAGTTATAAATAATTTAAGTACTTGTATAACTTGCACCTTCATTCACCAATGTCCCAATTACTCGTTCAATTGTCATTAATTTTGAAGTAATGTGCAATCACCCCTAATTATGAAATATTTTAGGGATACTAATGAAGTAAGAAATATGTAATGAAAATTTCTAGCTATTTATTTTGAACTCACTTTCTTCTTCTTTTGAAAAACAAATTATATGAGATAAATGTCGTCGGGGTCTTTATGTAGTGTCACCATATAAGTAAGTCTGTTCGGCGTTAAAATTCAGTAGTTATGGCTCTGGTAGTAGATACTTACCTCTTTGAATAAAGTTCACACATATGACTGCAGGCCCATGTAACCTATCGAGCAAAGTTTTAATTTGTTAAAAGTATATAATCCTAGATGTTCTTCTTACAAGTTTGATGAAACTGGTTATAAATGAGGCATCCACCTTTTTAAGAAAACTATTGAATAAAATCAGGAAACCCTTAAGGATACAAGTCGTAATATATAACCCCAACTGTTACATATTACGAGGAACTAGGTACAGTACTCCTTACCCACCCACCCAACAGACACAACTTGCTCTCGATACCATCCACTCAACAGACATACACTACCCTCGATACCATCCACTCAACAGACATACACTACCCTCGATGCCACCCACCCAGATCACCAGGTTAGTACTGTACTAATATTTACTAGTTCCTTCTATATGTTTTATAAATGGTTTTATAATCAAGATTATATTTATATGACTTTAATTTATTAAAAGTTATGTCTTGACTCTTGACACAGGTATATGTGTATGGGTGTGCGGGTCGGTCAATACCATTGTACGTGTATGGGTGGGCGGGTGGATTACACGTTCGTTGTTACGACTATTGTTTGTCGTAAAGGCCCTTTCCCACCTGTAGCAACATGCAGTCTACTGTGGAGTCGTTAAACTACCTTTCAATTACCAATAGTACCAATGGTGCTTAAATAAGTACCCCCCCACACATACACGCACAGAATTGACGGGTAAAAGGTTTGTTTCATCACAGTTATTAGTACAGAAGTAATGAAAACACTTAGTTTTAACTAACCTTTTCACTACCCAATTGATTGAAACAATCATTAGTGTTCTTATTCTAAGCCCGTTGTGAATAATATAACAGATAATTAAATTTAACTTATTTAGTTTACTCTAAACATATCTACTGGCTATACTGTACCATGCGGCTATACTTTACCATGTGGATATACTATACCACGTGGCTATACTATACCATGTGGATATACTAAACCATGTGGATATACCACACCATGTGGCTATACTATACCACGTGGCTATACTATACCATGTGGATATACTAAACCATGTGGATATACCACACCATGTGGCTATACTATACAATGTGGCTATACTATACCATGTGGATATACTAAACCATGTGGATATACCACACTATGTGGCTATACTATACCATGTGGCTATACTATACCATGTGGATATACTATACCATGTGGCTATACTAAACCATGTGGCTATACTGTACCATGTGGCTATACTATACCATGTGGCTATACTATACCATGTGGATATACTATACCACGTGGCTATACTATACCATGTGGCTATACTATACCATGTGGATATACTATACCATGTGGATATACTAAACCATGTGGATATACCACACCATGTGGCTATACTATACCATGTGGCTATACTATACCATGTGGATATACCACACCATGTGGCTATACTATACCATGTGGCTATACTGTACCATGCGGCTATACTTTACCACGTGGCTATACTATACCACGTGGCTATACTATACCATGTGGATATACTAAACCATGTGGATATACCACACCATGTGGCTATACTATACCATGTGGCTATACTATACCATGTGGATATACTAAAACATGTGGATATACCACACCATGTGGCTATACTATACCATGTGGCTATACTATACCATGTGGATATACTATACCATGTGGCTATACTAAACCATGTAGCTATACTATACCACGTGGCTATACTATACCACATGGCTATACTATACCATGTTGCTATACTATACCATGTGGCTGTACTATATTATGAGTCTATACTATACCATGTGGCTATACTAACCCACGTGGCTATAACAAACCATGTGGCTATACTATACCACGTGGCTATAATAAACCATGTGGCTATACTATACCATGTGGCTATACTATATTATGAGGCTATACTATACCATGTAGCTATACTAAACCATGTGGCTATACTATACCATGGGGCTATACTATACCATGTGGTATGTACAATTATACATTTAATATGCAAGTTGATACAGTTAATTAGAAAGTTGATTGGATTGTCGGACCACGGAGGCACGCCAAGAGTTTGGTGAGCGATGTAATTAACTCGACAAACTTCGTGAGTTAAAATTGAATGAAGGAAGTGTGGCGGCTATATTGAATTGTATCCTTCATCCAACATAGAGTATATAAATCATAACAAACTTTTCTTAAATATACTAAGTATTTTAAATTAGTACTTGAGTTATGGATTAATTATTTGAAACGTCTATGACAACATTCACATACTCCAACTAAAGTCTGATAGGTTGAATAAATTACTAGAATAAATTAGATAAAGGCTACAGTAAATAATTTACCCGCATTAGATTATAAACTGGGTGTCTTAAAAGTCCTCCCCCCTATTAACTTTCTTATGACTACAGATAAAGTGATTTACTTCTGGGAATGTTTATATGACCAACTAAGGAGTTTTTTATGTATGCAAATTTTTTACACCCCCTCTCAAAAGGGGGTAGTTTGGGAGTAAGTCAAACTTTTTAAATAAGAACCCCTATCAGATGACACGTAATTTTAAAGCTAATATTAAAAGAAGAAGAATGGTGGAAATGAGAGGTCTCTAACATTAGTCTATCAAATTTGGTGGCAGTTTAAAGTTGGAACTATTTCATAAAACCCCCGCAGCTTATGTTACATTTAAAATTGTTGTAAGGCAGACAAAACATTCACCCACCAGTTAGTTTTGAGAACTGATGACACCTAATCGTAAAACAAGTTATTACAAGAATCAACAAACACCAAAAACCACAAATAACATAGCATTTATTTGGTTTTGGTTTGTCTGACCAAAGTCCAGTAGGGCAACCTGGGAATACCAGTGGCTCCTTCCTTATCTCTTATTAGGTTACTAGTTAGTACGTGTAACACTTTCAGTTCAGTTACTGTGTTAAATTTCTTTTTATTCGTATTTAATAAGAATGGCTCGGTCAAATGAAGATAAAGTAGAGATGATATTGTTCTATGGGGAAGCTAGGAGAAATGTTCATGAAGCAGTTCGTTTATTTAGTGCTGCCTATCCGGAGAGACCAGTAGACAGGGCATACATTAGACGTTTATCAAACAAATTCTCAACAAACTTTAGTGTCAAAGATCACCACGATCACGATCACACGGCGCCCTGCCATTGTGACAGAAGAGATACAAATTCAAGTTTTAGCAAATTATGCTGCAAACTCACATGAATCTCTGCGGTCCACTGCCCTTGATGTTGGAATTTCAAAAGATACTGTTCATAAAGTGTTAAAGCGTCACAAGTTCCACCCGTACAAAGTACAGTTAAGTCAAGAATTAAATGAAGATGACCCTGACCGAAGACTTCAGTTTTGTAAGCAAATGTTGCAGAAGATTGAAGAGAATAATAATTTAATATCACAGATATGTTTTAATGATGAAGCATCATTCTATTTGCATGGGACAGTCAATCGGCACAACTGCCGTTATTGGGCAAACAGTAACCCCCACTGGATGGTTAAAGCCCATACGCAACAGCCACAAAAATTAAATGTATGGGCTGGAATTTTGGGAAACTCTGTTATTGGGCCATTCTTTATTGATGGTAATTTAACTGGCGTTAAATACTTGGACATGTTACGGAACGGCATTGTCCCAGCAATAAATGAGGCGTATAATGTTATTCCAGTAAAACACTAAATATAGAATAGACTAGTCTTGCAGAATACTTATTCTTTTTTCAATATCAGCTTCTAAAAATGTATATATTTGGCATTTAGGTGCATAAATATATACTTTTGCAACACATTACTAAATTCCATTGAGACTACAGTGAAATTAAATTTTGTAGAGCTACGTCAGATCCATATTTCGTATTCTGCTTCCCGGAAATTAGGTATATTCTTACATCCGGTACGAGTTTCCTGTATCAGCAAATTGAATAAAGCAAAAATTATATAGTTAAATACTTTATAAGCAAGACAACAGGTAAGTGCTCATAGAAATAACGATACATGGGCACACCAGGACTTCTTAGATTTTGATTTAGGTTCAATATAATGTTATATACGTAAATTCCAATTGATATCAATTAAGCTAGTAAATGCATTAAATTTATTTAAACTTTTAAATCATAAAAATTATAACAAATTAATAAAATTAAATTAAATGTTAAATTAGAACCTCGGTATAACATAATCTTGAAATTATTTTTCTTAAAATAAGACATATGAAAAACGTTCAACTATACACATGGAAAATGTTATAGTACAGTTCTCCACCTGCATTGTAAGGTCTCATTATAGTATTGCCCCTCTGTTACTTGAATTTCTAAGTTACAATTTCATGCTTGTAAAAAAAATAAATAAAGATAAAATAAAAACAAAGTCTAAAAAATAAAAAACATATTTGTTTAAAGGGTCGTATACGTAGGACTAACCATACCATAAGAACACTTCAAGTATAAGAAGTAGTTTGATGTTTGTTGGAAAAACACAAGAAATTTTATTTAAAGTCACTTTCAAAACACATAAATAATGCGATAGATATGAGAAAACTTCAACTTAATATTGCTTGGGCAGAGTTTTTACGCTATCAAAGCATAAAGTTACGGTGTAAAGTTGTTCAAGTTCCACTTGTTTATCGTGTCCGAATCCTGTAGAAAAGAACAAAGAGTGCCAGTGTAGGTATCAGATAGAATGTAACCAGAGCGTTCTGCATATGTTATTAACTATAGAAAAAAACTATATTGGAGTGAATCATCTACTTATTTTATAATGTTTCCTTTTACAGTGTGCTTTCAGTCAAGGAAGCATCTGTGCACATTTTAACTTCAACTTAAAGCTAAATTTATTGCATTTTTTTCACTTTACGTCGTTAATATTTAAGTGCAAGTTACACCAATTAATTAAGGAACACATGCTCAACTTGTGATATTTTAATGCGTTTGAACAATGTTTGTCACTGACAACAACAATTGCCATATCCAAAGTGACGCAAGCATAAGGGTGCAGTTTGCTTAAATATTGGTTCAGTAATATAGTTAAACCATTTTTATTTGTATTTTCACACTTTCTCTTATTTGTGAAGACAGACAGACGGAAAACTAATAGCTTTTGGGCATATGTTTATAAGCAGTTTTTCTCATAAGTTTAATATCCGGAAGTATTTACAGGGTTTTTACAAATATTATGTATTATATAATAACTTAATAAAACATTAATAATATTTACTATAGAAGTCTTAAATATTGCAATTATGTTCAAATTATTGTGCAAGTAAGCAGTTTGTTTTCAGTTATTCTTATCATTCAACAATAGAATACGAAAACATGATTTCTTCCCCCCTCCAGTTAGAGGCAAAAATGTTTTCTCGCAAGTGACAAGTTTAGACAGTTCTCTTCTCTCTTCGAGTATGACCGACCCTAGTTGGACACTGTTCGGGTTGAATAACAATCGACGTTTACCTACCGATTCTTGCTTGATACCAGTACGAATATTTTACGTTCAGTTAAATTTTTTACGAGATTAATTACCGCATTTTCACTTATAAATTGAACAACGGACAGTGCGTGAATACGGTCGGGTAACCACACCATTCCTTCCGCTAGGAGGTAATCCCATCTCTGCCACTGCTACTGCCACGGTCTCATAAGTGTACTTATGAGCCTGTATTTCAGCAAGATGGTGCTCCTCCACATTACAATATGCTTGTCCGGACATTCCTAGACCAAATGTTTCCCAAAAGATGGATAGGTCGACGTGGCACTTTGATAGAGTGGCCGGCACGTTCACCTGACCTTTCACCTCTGGATTTTTTCTTTTGGGGTTTCCTCAAAAGTAAAGTGTACGACACAAAGCCCGCAAACCTCGATGAATTAAGGACAAGAATCGAAGAGGCCTGCCACCTTATCACGCCTGAAATCTTACAAAAAATCCGAGACGTGGTTTTCAATCCAGGCTTTTGTACTGTCAAGAAGTTCATGGCAGCCATTTCGAGCATCTCATCTGAGTGAAATTGAGGTGATAGTTCAGCATTTTGACCATTTTTCCCGTTCTAAAATTACTTAGGGGGTTTTATGAAATAATTCCAACTTTAAACTGCCCCTAAATTTGATAGACTAATATTAGAGCCCTCTAATTTCCACCATTCTTCTTCTTTTAATATTACCTTTAAAATGATGTGTCATTTGATAGGGGTTCCTATTCAAAAATTTTGACCTACCCCCAAACTACCCCTTTTTGAGAGGGGGTGTAAAAAATTTGCATACATAAAAAACTTCTTATTTGGTCATATAAACATTCCCAGAAGCAAATCACTATCTGTATTTATAAGAAAGTTATAAGGGGGTTGGGACTTTTAAGACACCCGGTACAGGATGTTCCTTGTGAATAATAGCAATACAATGCAGTCCACTGTATTGCTATTATTTAGTTTTGAAGATATTAAGTGACACTAATAATATGGCCTGCAACAATAATAAATTATTAGCTGCCGTTTAAATTATGTAATAGGAATTGTATTCACGGTCACTTTCCCTCAGCGTCTTCCTTAAGCTGGAGTTTGGCGTAAAGGTGTTGGAGGTCCCTCATCTGGAGATGTTGACTGCTGGCACCTGGCAGTGGCAGAGATGGGATTACCTCCTAGCGGAAGGAATGGTGTGGTTACCCGCCCGTATTCACGCATTGTCCGTTGTTCAATTTATAAGTGAAAATGCGGTAATTAATCTCGTTAAAAATGTAAATGAACGTAAAATATTCGTACTGGTATCAAGCAAGAATCGGTAGGTAAACGTCGATTCTTATTCAACCCGAACAGTGTCCAACTAGGGTCGGTCATACTCGAAGAGAGAAGAGAACTGTCTAAACTTGTTACTTGCGAGAAAACATTTTTGCCTCAAACTGGAGGGGGGAAGAAATCATGTTTTCGTATTCTATTGTTGAATGATAAGAATAACTGAAAATAAACTGCTTACTTGCGCAATAATTTGAACATAATTACAGTATTTAAGACTTCTATAATAAATATTATTAATGTTTTATTAAGTTATTATATAATACATAATATTTGTAAAAACCCTGCAAATACTTCGGGATATTAAACTTATAAGAAAAACCGCTTATAAACATATGCCCAAAAGCTATTAGTTTTCCGTCTGTCTGTCTTCACAAATAAGAGAAAGTGTTAAAATACAAATAAAAATGGTTTGACTATATTACTGAACCAATAATTAACCAAACTGCACCCTTATGCTTGCGTCACTTTGGATATGGCAATTGTTGTTGTCAGTGACAAACATTGTTCAAACGCATTAAAATATCACAAGTTGAGCATGTGTTCCTTAATTAATAGGTGTAACTTGCACTTAAATATTAACGACAAAAGTGAAAAAAAATTACAGTAAATTTATCTTTAAGTTGAAGTTAAAATGTGCACAGATGCTTCCTTGACTGAAAGCACACTGTAAAAGGAAACATTATACAATAAGTAGATGATTCACTCCAATATAGCTTTTTTCTATAGTTAATAACATATGCAGAACGCTCTGGTTACATTCTATCTGATAGTAACTCTGGCACTCTTTGTTCTTTTCTACAGGATTCGGACACGATAAACAAGTGGAACTTGAACAACTTTACACCGTAACTTTATGCTTTGATAGCGTAAAAACTCTGCCCAAGCAATATTAAGTCGAAGTTTTCTCATATCTATCGCATTATTTATGTGTTTTGAAAGTGACTTTAAATAAAATTTCTTGTGTTTTTCCAACAAACATCAAACTATTTCTTAGACTTGAAGTGTTCTCATGGTATGGTTAGTTCTACGTATACGACCCTTTGTGAACTGTGACTTTGTTTTTTATTTTTGCTTTATTTATTTTTTTTTATAAGCATGAAATTGTAACTTAGAAATCTAAGTAACAGAGGGGAAATACTATAATGAGACCTTACAATGCAGGTGGAGAACTGTACTATAACATTTTCCATATGTCTAGTTGAACGTTTTTCATATGTCTTATTTTAAGAAAAATAATTTCAAGATTATGTTATACCGAGGTTCTAATTTAACATTTAATTTAATTTTATTAATTTGTTATTAATTTTTATAATTTAAAAGTTTAAATAAATTTAATGCATTTACTAGCTTAATTGATATCAATTGGAATTTTCGTATATAACATTATATTGAACCTGAATTAAAATCTAAGAAGTCCTGGTGTGCCCATGTATCGTTATTTCAATGAACACTTACCTGTTGCCGTGCTTATAAAGTATTGAACTATATAATTTTTGCTTTATTCAATTTGCTGATACAGGAAACACGTACCGGATGTGAGAATATATCTAATTTCCGGGTAGCAGAATACGATATATGGATTTGACGTTGGTCTACGAAATTTAATTTCACTGTAGTCTCAACGGAATTTAGTTATGTATTGCAAAAGTATATATTTATGCCCCTAAATGCCAAATATATACATTTTTAGATTCGGATATTGAAAAAAGAATAAGTATTCTGCAAGACTAGTCTATTCTATATTTAGTGTTTAACTGGAATAAAATTATACGCCTCATTTCCTTTTCAATTATAAATGTTAACCATTAGATGGCTTAGGTAAATATTGAGAACACTCAGTAAAATAAATTGGCTGGATACAAATAACTGACTCTCAATACAAGTTAAACGACAGGTGAATTTCCAAAATAACATTACAATACTGCTGTAATTCTCTATTAAGATATGCTTAGTGTGAGTTAAGAATGTAATAACAGGTTTTATGTAAATTTCCTGACTACTACATAATGTTTGACAGTCGTGTTTATGGATAAGGTATGAGAATACAAATAATTAAATTTTATATTTTTATGAATATTACTCAATTCTCCACCCGTAATGTCCATGTTCCGATCAATGTTTCATGTTGTGGAAGAAGATTAAAGTAATTAAATGGTTATAAATAAACAAGACAAGATCTCGTAACCTCAATGAGGGACAGAAATATTTATTAAGGGGTTCAAGACTTCTCATTTGAGATATCATTAATTTACACCACCGTGGATTATCCACCAACATTACACAAAGTGGATTATTGACATGGAAGGACTTAGTTGGCAACGAATATTATAATAATTCTGGATATTTAATATTATATTTGAAATATTACATAAGGATCCAATTATTTAATAGTTTGGTTTAAGACTTTATATTAATAATTGTAAAATTAAAAGGGTATTTCGCTCAAATTATTATTAAAAAATAATATATCAATTACTTGATAATTTTTACTAAGAAAATAATAAATATCCAATTAAATAAAGTTACAATTTGGAAATGTAGAGAATGGATAAAAATGTAAGTATAATATAAGTAAGGCACGCAAGTTCGACTCCAGTAAATGTCTACTACAATCGACTATAGTAGACTGGACCAAGAAATAAAGCTGTTATATCAAAAATTAAAAAACAATGACTACCCACTAAAAGTCATAAACAAGTCCTATTAAAAAACCAAACAAACAATTGTAAGTAATAAAAATAAAGATAATACAGAATCAAAACCTTTAACGACAATTTTTATACCGTATATCATAGGGAAATTAAAAAAAATCAGAAGAATCAACAAAAAATTTAATTTTAGAATTTAATTTGTTACAAAATAAAAAATTGGAAATTTACTAAGAAAAGGTAAACCATACAATCAAAATCAAGAAACCAAAAATGTTTTTTACGAAATTCCTTGTCAATGTGATTTAAATTATTTTGGACAAACATCTTGACCATTAAAAAAGAGAATACAAGAACATTAAAACAGCATAAAAAATCAATTAGAAAACTATTCTAAACTTTCACATAATGTTTTGGTGGAAGAGCATAAGGTGCAAAGGACAGCAGTAAGTATAGTATATAAAAAAAGTAAATGGAAAGAAAGAACAATAAAAGAAGCAGCATGTATGACTGTATAAAGCTACATTTCGCAACGTAGTGCCACCTTATGCCCAATATACCTGCCTATTATTAAATCAGAAGTATTAAATAAAATTCAAAATTAATAAATGACTAAATAATTTGTATCAACATTTATATATTCACCTATTTTCATTGATTAAATGATTTGTTAAATATTTTAAGAAACATATGATCTACTAATTAATTTATATTTTATTAAAAACTATTTATGTTATTAAATGTTTGAAAATGGCTTCAGACTGTATAGCCGAAACATAACATTAAAAAAAACTATTTGGTGTGTAGCTATTTAATATAAATCAGTAATGAATACCATCATAAAAATACATACTGTCAAGAATAAAATGTAATTATTTATATTCTTATACCTTATCCATATTCATGATTGTCAAACATTATGTAGTAGTCAGGAAATTGCATTTACATAAAGCCTGTTATTACACTCTCAAATAATATTCAAAACTTATTTAAGTTACAAGGCTTTTGATTTGGTTGTAATTCATTGCGTTTGTTATAATTTGGTATTATGATATTGTTTATAACTTTCTAAAATCTAATCGGAAACAGGAGGAGATTTCGAACAGGTTGTAAAGGTGGCTTGAAGGTAGTCAAACAATTACTTTAAATTAAACAATGCCAGGTTAACTTCCATTTTTTATGTCGTTTACTTAAGCATTATTAATAACAGGTTATTAAAATCATGTTGTAATTTTTGCTGTACCACACAATAAACATAACACTGTAGTAACATATTATTTACAATTTCATATATTGCAAAAAATAATGGTAAACATTTGTTTCATAATCAAAACCGTTCCTAATATTATTTTATTTAAAATCTCATCAATTCACCCAATTTATATGTTTCCAATAAGAATATATTGCTAGGTATATGGGTCCATCAAAAGTAACTGAAAGATTCATTAGATCTTTTGTACCAACATGCTGATAACTTTAAGTAAAACACATTCCTAGAAAACATTTTAAAGCCATTTTCATAGTGCTTATGTAAAAAAAATTGCTAGCAAGAATAATTGCTTCAGTTAAATTGAAATATGTTTCACAGTGATTTAGAGTATTTCTGCTAGATATTACTAATTCAGCACAAATATTTGGACTACAATGACATAATTGGTGGTTTGGATTTGCATTTTAAAAGCATATTTAATAGTAACTGTACCATACTCCTGCTTCGTATAGTTTAATGTACTATTTATGTGTATTTGTACGTCCCTCTTACTTTTCTTCCAGTTTCCCCTTTCTTATCATATATCCATGTATTTCAATCATAAAATCGAGCCTCTTCCTAGCATAGTGGTTGGACTCCGAACTTTATTTGAAGGGCGTTCATATCAGGTTCAAATCTTTGTGCGTTCAACGTAATTTAGCTACATAGATTTGACCCATTGACTCATAACAATGTTTGAAAAATATATTTATGTTTCTAACATATACATTAACAAAGGAGTAATATTTCACTAATGTTCATAAAAAATGTCTGTATTATTATGATAAATAACGTAAATTTTCATTCATTTACTCGTTTACCACAAGGGAGTCCACATTTTCTGAGTTTAACACATTATTTATATTAATAATGGCTGATGTAAGAATTTCTGTAATGGAACTAACTTAGCATACGTAAGTTTTCACTTCTTTAAAATATGAACAAAGCTCAGTGCAGAGCATTTGCTGAGTGGAACATAATGTTTTCCCTCACAAATGGCTCATTTAGGCCTAATGGAACCAACTTTATAGGGGTATTTCTAGTATATTTTCTTGCATTCAATGGCCTTTTGTAATCGGGCGAGACAATCTGATCTAAATTATAAAAATTTTCCTTCATATTTGTTAAACAATAATATATATGGACTTTATTTACAAGTTTAAACCGTACTTTTCAAATTACATAGTATTTTTATAATAGTCATTGAAACTATTTATTTGCAAAACCATGGATAATGTTTTTTTATAATTATACTTGCTCAATAATTATACATTGTATTGTATTTATAATATGAGGTTAACATGTTTTCATATTTATAGCATTTTCAGAAACTCAAAGGTAAAGCACTTTACATACATATATCCATGCAAGATATTCAAAATATGTTATTCATTAGAGGGAGAACATGTTTATAGTGAAAACAAGCAATATTCCTCGCTGTTATTAAATAAGTGAATAAAAAATAGTACATAAAATAATATGCTCAGTATAAATGGAGACCCGGATTTTTGGATAATCATGACGTTCAATTTATTTTTATTATAATAAATTGGATGAATAAAACAGCTGACACTCTTTAAACAACTGACACTCTTGATTGAGACACTTTAAACAGCTGACACTCTTAGTTGACACGCTTTAAACAGCTGACACTCTTGGTTGACACTCTTTAAACAGCTGACACTCTTGGTTGACACTCTTTAAACAGCTGACACTCTTGGTTGAGACGCTTTAAACAGCTGACACTCTTGGTTGACACGCTTTAAACAGCTAACACTCTTAGTTGACCCGCTTTAAACAGCTGACACTCTTGGTTGACACTCTTTAAACAGCTGACACTCTTATTTGACACGCTTTAAACAGCTGACACTCTTGGTTGACACGCTTTAAACAGCTGACACTCTTGGTTGACACGCTTTAAACAGCTGACACTCTTGGTTGACACGCTTTAAACAGCTGACACTCTTAGTTGACACGCTTTAAACATCTGACACTCTTGGTTGACACGCTTTAAACAGCTGACACTCTTGTTGACACTCTTTAAACACCATGTAAACTAATGTTCGCTGCAAATATTAAGAATACAGTTGATTTGTTTTTTTTATATAATTGCTACTCGGGAATTTTTTGTAAAGATTTTCCTATCACCCATAGAATTCTGTTCCTTTCAGAAATATTATAAAATAACGATTTAAGAATTTTATAAATATTGTATCTACTCTAAAAATGAAACCTACTGGTAGGAATAGATTTACACGTGCTGCGGGAATTTTGGTCAAGTCTATGAATCGTTTCTGAATAGACGGAAACAGACTGCTCTGTTAGCCTAAAAGTGACAAGCTTACAACATTCATTAAACAACTCATAGTTAAAATGAAGGTTTACCGCTGGTCTTGATTTTGAAAATTTTTTCATAACGTATAAATAATGAGGGAGAGAAAGGTACTTGAACATTTGCCATCATTACGTGAAAATTACCAATCACGATGTTTCGATTTGGTAAAACCCAAACCTTTTTCAAGTGCTAAAAACTAAATTACATCGACACAAACATGTTATAAAACTACGTTCTTAAACTAATCTACTTTAATAATTATCTACATTTTAACCTAGATCATAGAATGGGGTACAACAAAACGAACTTCAACTAAATATAAAAAGTAGATATTTATTAAAGTAGATTAGTTTAAGAACGTAGTTTTATAACATGTTTTTATATATGTAATTTAGTTTTTGGCACTTGAAAAAGGTTTGCGTTTTACCAAATCGAAACGTCGTGATTGGTAATTTTTACGTAATGATGGCAAATATCCAACTATCTTTGTCTCCCTCATCTGATACTCCATCATTAACAAATTTTAAAAACAAAGTATATATAATGTCTAACGAAGCCCATTTTCTAGAAAAATTTGTTGAATCTTATAAGCAAGAAGAATACGTTTCTCGTAGATTTATTTTTGTTTAGTAAACAAGTATAATATAAGTAGTTTTTTTTAAATTAGTTTGAAAGGAAAGACAAAAATAATGATTGGTAATTCATGACTAAATTACATCGTCTAATGGAGCCATTTCACAAAGTAACCATAAGTTAAATTTAAACTGTTATTAAAAGCTGAGTAGCAATAGGGATTCAAACATCCCCTGGGGGCCCTATAATGCTCTGAACTCCAATTAATTCTAGTTACGAGAGCTTGGCTGCCAGTAATTTAACACACACCATTTATTCATAGAAGTTTTAGACAATATACTATAAATATTAATACGAGAATTTTCATCCCTTGATTAACACATTTTTTGTGTATATTTGTGTAGCTGTGTCTTTGTTTGTTATTTTTTATATTCAAGTCACAACTTATATATTTTAGTTACAATTTTGAAAACATATTACTCAAACAAGTATAATGTTGAATACAAACACATGTGTTATATTCAAATATGTAACTTAGGAAAATGTCTTAGCATGGTTTACATATACACATTTTATACTCTTTAAACAGTTTTAATTTAATATTAGTAATAAGTGTAATGATTTGACAATATTACAATCCATTAAAAATTAATAAACAGACATTAAATTACGAAAACTGGTTTTTACTCTCATAGTTCATAAATGCAAGAGATTCTAGAGCCAGTTCCTTTAATTATTAATAACTGGTCATAGTGATTGACCATTACAAAACATTTTACCCATTAATTAAATCAAAATTAAACATATAAATTAAAGAGGAATTCTCGTTTAACACCAGGAAGCATCGGTCCAGCTAAAAGTGTCTACATTAATAGTCCATCTATTAGTAATTTAAATAGCGTATATACAAAAGCAATTTATGTCCAACTTAATAGAGCTATTAGTGGTATTCTCATGGCAAATCCACTACCTTGGCTCCCGCTGCTGTGCAATATATGTTCTCCAGAAATAAGACGTCAGGAGGCACTACGTAAAGAATTCAATAAGATCTTGAATGTACCTCATCTCCCCATTACCCAGGGTCTCCCACGTCAGAAAAGTCGCTTAAAATCTCGAAACACACCTTTACGTACTGCTTTCCAGTTGAGCATTTCAACTTTCTCGCTCAATATTAGCTGCGCCATAGCGTGGAACAGTTTTGGTTGACGAAACAAGTTCCTTATTGACGAGCTGTCAAAACCTGTAAGTGGGATGAACCTCCCTCGCAGGGAGTGGACATTATTGAATTAGTTCCGAACTGGAATTAGCAGATGTAACTACTGAAAACACAAATGGGGATTAACAGTAGAACAGTCGTGTGATTTTTGGGAGTATATCCAAACAATTTATCACGTAGTTAGAGTGCCCCTTGCACTCTTTTACTAGAGTTATTAGATAGCACAAATAGAATCAGAGATGCAGGTCTTAAATGGCTTGATGAATGGGATTTAGCTTTGTGACAGGAGATCTTTTGCAGTTTATTTATTTATTTTTAATATACTGGAATGAAGTTTGGCTTTTTTCCAAGTGTAAAACTCAGCTTTTTTGGCCAGCTGGTCTTTTACTCTTTTACTTCCTTTTTCAGGGGATGGCCTGAAGATAAGCTTAGATACGTGACACATATTTCAATGTATCTGTTGAAGTATAAGTTGGTATTGACCATAGATGAGTTAGTTATGTGATTTCGAGGAATCCATCCAAACTATGGATTACATAGTTACAGAGAGCCCCCTCCGTCCTATTACGGAGGTATTAGTTAACTTATTGAGGTACGTTTTAGATGTCTAGCTGTGTGATTGGAAACGTCTTTATACTTTTAGTAATCTAACTGGACTTTTAGACCTTTTCCAAATACTATGTATTTTTATCCATATACTGCATTAGTAGTGAAATAGGGAGAGAGCCAGACCCACTTTGACCTTTAGACTTTCAAGATGGCGGCGGTCACGTGACTTTTCCAAGATGGCGGCGCCCATTTCCCGCCAAATTTTCTAACCTCACTTTTCCTAACCTCAAATTTCCCGCCAAATTCCCAAATTCCCGCCAAATTTCCTAACCTCACTTTTCCTAACCTCAAATTTCCCTCAAATTCCCAAATTTCCCTCCAAATTCCCACATCATACTATATGAAATACACTGTTAACCTTGTTATACTATATAAAATTCATTGTT